>SNQJ01S0181305.1:9034-19288 GCA_010110895.2 Picea sitchensis
GGGGGGGGAGTTGGGTACAGTTTGTTAAGAATACACCTATCCTTGAGGAGGAGGTGTAGGTTGTCCAATGGGAGATTGGGGTACCATCATTTTAGGAACTGAATCTATTGGTGGAGGGCCAGGGAAAGGATAAAATGAATTCATTGTTATCCCACCACAAAAGGAACTATTCAAAGTTTGACCATGCACATGTTGATGTGAATGGGGTGAATTATATGATGTTATAATGCATACTTGAGAAGAAGAACAAGAAGAATCCTTAGGGGGTTTTGGATAACTGTAAGGCATTTAAGTATACCCAACAGGGGATCGAGGGAAATAAGTACCAACCCCACCATATGAGTTACCGTCTCCATTAGGTCCAAGGGGATTAGGACGTGGATGATTCTATGAATATACCCTATAAGATCATCTGTCACATGGTGTAATATCCCTAGGCCGAACCCAATTGTAAATGTAAATGAAAATGTACTTAAGATGATGAGTTGTTTGATATCATTTNGGTCCAAGGGGATTAGGACGTGGATGATTCTATGAATATACCCTATAAGATCATCTGTCACATGGTGTAATATCCCTAGGCCGAACCCAATTGTAAATGTAAATGAAAATGTACTTAAGATGATGAGTTGTTTGATATCATTTTTGTATGCACCTTTCATGGCATAGTGCATGCATATACTGCGCAGTAAAATGATGAAGTGTGCACATTCCAGGATACCGCGCGCAACATCTTAAGTGTGTGCGATATTGAGGCTAGCGAGCCTTTTTGTATATGCTATGTTTTATAGGCTGGTAAGCCATTTTTATGATGATTAGGCTGGAGAGCCTAGATGTTAAAGGCCAGTGCACCTATATTTGTATATGTATCATCATTAATATAAAATACATCATTGGGCGCAGACTGACCACGATAAAAGAGTATGGGGGACTAAAATCCACTAGTTAGGGAAAGGGGGGGGGATAAAAGTTAAGAAAAAGGGATAAGCTAGGGAGCTTAATCCAAAAAGGAATATTATATTAATATTTCTTAAAGTAGAAAGTATGGATAATTATTTTATCCTAAGTTCCAAAGTTGGGGACAAGTGGGCCAAAGTAGCTTCCAACATGACAAGTGTCAAGTTGGGGACATGCATACATATTGTGGGGACTTAGTTCAATTTTCCTATCATCCTTCCCATGATTCCTCCCATCATTTGGTCATCCAGTAAATTATCCATGAACATTCACTCACTCTCTCAGTTATCCTTTGTACCTTCATGTCACTGTACCTAAACTTGTATCCATAGCCATACCGGTTTGTGTAGCTGGTTAGCTTGGGAGACGGACTAAAGAAGTGGGTTGTGAGGCCTATGGGATATTGAAGAGGTGGGTTTTCAAGCCCGTGAGAAATTCCTCTCTGGGTGAGAGAATTGTTGGGAATTGATTTCATGAAGGTGCTAAATTGTAGCTACAAGGCTCTGAGACTTCCTGTCCGGCTTGTTGTTGAAGCTCAGAAAGGAAGTGGGGCAGCCGAAGGACTGTCGAGCAGAGACGGGGCACATTTCCTGGGTGGGAAAATAATGTGGGGAATGAGGGACTGTAGGATGTTAGTTTGAGTTGGCACATGTGACAATGTCTTTCCTATTGTCTATGAACCATTAGCCTGGTTAGGAATCCCCTTACTCGGGTGGAGTTTAGTCCCAGCTCAGGGGTGACTCATTGTTGAGAGTGATGAACAATGTGGTTTAAGGCTGGAAGGTTTGTGGAAGGTCTGGACGCAGTTGGTGATATTCTTACCAAGATAAGTGTCAACTGCGTGATAATTTTACATGTTGCATTGTCATTTACGTGTGTATTTTTATGGGTTTATCTTATGTGTGGTTATATCTGTCTTTATATTTATGGGTATTGCCCGCATATGCTGTATGTATGCATTTACTGTTATTTCAGTGTGAATCTGTGCATTTACAAATGTATTTGTTTGTTTATATTTTTATATATATATTTGCGCAAGAGTTCTGTGTGTATATGTTTTAATTGCATGCATACAAAAAAACATTATGTGGCATAGCTTAGTTGGTTGCTGGGTATGTTACAGTATGTTCCGCAGAGAGAACAAAAGCATTATCTCATGTATCATGTCCCAGCCTGGGTGGCTTGGTATGTTACACATGGGATACCCCTGGTGCAGACAAGTCACCTGTTAAAGAGTGACGGGCATTAGGAAAAATATTATATAAATACCTCAATTGGGAATATAAAAGGTCATCATACTATTGTGCCTTTTTAATGGATTCCTCTTCACTTCTAGGCATAATCATGGATATGACCTTAGCAATGGGAGGAAGTAATAACTTCAAGATCCATTCCATAAGGAACCTAATTTTTTATCTCATCTTTACATAATCCATTTTATCTATACCCTTCATGGTTATGATCCATGATATGAGTGGCGATGATTTGATGGAAATTGGTGAGAGTATTGATTCCTATGTCATTGGGGACTGGAATTTGAAATAAGGTTAAAAATACCTTGGCTATAGATTCAAAAGTAGTATGAGAACAATTTTGTTGGTCATTGTACCATTTGGTGGATACACCCATAAGAGTGCATTGAAAAAATATCAAACTATTTGAGTCTTCTGTGATGTTGTTAGAGGAATACTAAAAGTGTAAAGACATTATCTGATTGGAGGGATATTTTTTGAATGACCCTCATATTTAGATATATTTGAGGGTAGCTTAGTTGGCATATTGGGCCAATTTTCATCATTTTCAAATGGGATCATTGATAAGTTTTGTCAAATCTAGGAAATTCAACCCCACCATGTAAGGCAAGACAGATTTGATTATAAATAGTTCATACCATAAGAGAGGTTGTTGTGGTACTCAATATGGGTGAAGATGAACTAGTCAAGGGGGATTAGTTCTAGGAACACTTGAACCAAAAGGCCCCAAAGGGGATGATGATTATGAATCCAAGTTCCTGAATTTAGAGATGAAGGGCTCAAAGGTGAGCTACGTGGAGGAACTAGAACTCATCAAACATGGGAGATAATACATATAGGAATAATCAAAGGATGAAGGAATCATACATATGAGAGAGTATTCTTCGGGAATCAATGTTTTCTAGATGAAAATATCACTCTTGAGATGAAATTAGTCTAATAAATGATAAAGTCACTAAAGCAATGAATTAAGAAAAGAAAGTGATCAAACAACAACACTACATAATTAGGTGGTGAAACAAGTGGTTTCAAGTGTGTTTGAATCAAGATAAAATTATCCTAATAAAATCTACTTCCTCTCAAAAGAAAAAAACTCTAGTGAAATATAAAATAATATTGCTGAAAAAGTCCTAAAATATGGAAAAAGGGCCTTTCAATAAACTAACAACAAGGGTGGATAATGTCCCCTACGTAGATGAGAAGAGGTATGAAAGAGACATTCATAACTAGGAGATGATGGATGATGAAGTCCTAAAGTCCCATAGAAATCTATATTAGGTTCCTTCCCTCCTATGAGAACCACTTGGATAGGATACCTAGTATATTTCCCACTAAGCTACCTCTTCATAGACACATGGAACATGTTACCTTTACTTCAAGCTAAAATAAAATGGCCAGGGGATATTTAGTAGTGAAAGAGATAGGAGTCTCAATCACAAATCCAGTCCCAACCTTATCATTACCCACTTTGAAGATTACACCTTTTTCTAAATAGGTTCTGACTGTGTCTATTAGAAAGGATTTTAAGCTCCCTAAAATTTAACCACTATGTCTCAAATGTAAGATGATTATGACAATTTATTTGGATGCCTACAATCCTAGCTTAACTAAAATGTTATTTTTGGCTTCAAGTGGGGGTTATGTGTGTTAAGTTAGATGGTTAATTTTAGGGCTCAGCTTGGGGTCACAAACCAAGCAAATAATTTAGGGTGTGAAGTGTATGCACAAGTGGTGTGGAGAACTTCAAATTAAAATGCTTTCAAAATAATGTAAATATTGGGTAGAAATAAAATATTATTATTTCTTCTTAGTCCCCTAAGCCTCCTTTCTTCCCATTTCATGGACTCATAACACCCTTTAATTTCCTTCTTCATTTTCAACCTTAGTGGTATTTATATTGTATTTCAATGTGCATATTTACAAAGTCGATGATCATTCTTTACTTAGACCACTTATGTGCTTCTTATCTCCATTTCATCATTGTATATAGGGATCAAACATAAGGTGTTACATTCCCCTCCCCCTTAGATTTTCACCATCCTTGGTGTAATAATAGAAATATGTACAATATCAAAACTTCAAAATAAATGTAGCTACACTTCTTGCATAACATCCTCCAATACCCATGTTGCCTCATCCAAACCAAAATGGGTCTATTGGACCTTTACCTACCTAATGGATCTATTATGGAGTACTATAACCTTCATCTAGAGGATGCAAATTGGTTGTGTCAAGAATTATCCTTCTGATTCCACCTAGATCAAAGCCCAATCAATGATTGTTAGGATCACACACATACTTATTTAAAAAATATACATGAAATGCATTATGAGTCTTTATGCCATCATGAAACACAATCATAAATGAAATAGGTTCTATCCTATATAGGATTTTAAAAGGTCCACAATGTATGGTTTTCATTTTAGTACATCTCCCCAAATTCAAGGAACTTTTCTTTAGTTTAAATTTTAGGAATACATGATTCCTAACTTTGAATATTGTTGGCCTTCTTTATTTATCTGAATAACTCTTTTTCCTATCATGTGTTTTCTTCAAGTCTCGCTTGACATTGGAAAAAAATTCTTCCATCACTTTTAGCATCTCCAGCCCAAGTACCACTCTATCAACTCGGTTATCTCTTTGAGCAACTCCAACCCAAGTACCACTCTATCAATTGGGTTATCCTAGCTTGATGGGGTATTGCATTTTCTACCATACAAAGCTTCAAATGGAGTCATCTTCATAGAGTCATGATGTCCGTTATGATATGAAAAATCTACTAGATACAAATAATCCTACCACATAGATAGCTTATCCATCACATATATCCACAACGTATCTTCAATTACTTAATTAAATATCTCTATTTTCCCATCAATCTATGAATCATATCTTGTACTAAAATTCATATTTCTTCCAAAGCCCTTGAATAACCCATTCCAAGATTTCAAAGTGAACTTAGGATCTTTGTTTGAAACAATGGCCTTGGGTATTCAATGTAATCTGGTAACTTTTCCATGTAGATTTCTACTATAATTTCTATATTATGGGTTTATATAATTAGAATATTAAAGGGAGAAACATTTGTCAACTTGTCCACCACTATCATGATGGAATTAAGTTTCCTTCTTATTTTTGTTAACTAGGTGATGAAATCAATAATAACCACTTCCAATTTCTATCTTGGCAATGACAATAATTGTAGCAAAATTGTTGGATGCCCATGCTCAAATTTCACATTCTAAAAATTCATACATTTGACTATACATTCAACAATATCTTTTTTCATTCCTAGTCAAAATTATCGATTCCTTACTATTGTATTTGTGCGTAGTCTAAACATTCAACTTTTTGGAGTTTTTACGGGCTTATTTTATGATTAATTTTTACCGAAATTCGACCAAAAATTGTTAGAACTTCAGATTTGAGTGATTGAATCTATATAATTCAAGTGCCCCTAGGGGTTTTTATGATACTAAATCCATTTATGCATTCAAAAATGCAATTTAAACAACACAAAATGGTGATTTCACCAAAATATGTTTCTCCGGATTCCGGTGAAAATTTTCAAAAAGTCGAATGTTTAGACAACACCATTGTATTTTTGTTTTGGTACCCATTATATCTAGCATATGGAACATTATGCATCTCATTCAATATAAGTTTCCTTAATTAACAAGAATTTGGATCATAAAATCTATTCTTATGCATAATAATCCCATCATCTTCTATCTTGTAATCTTCATATTTATGTTGTACATTTTATTTTTTGTATCCATGTTTTACTTGGAGGTAGTTCTCATACGATACAAGAGCTCCATGAATCATGTATTTAAAATTTGACTTACACATACTCATTATTGTAGCATGCATTGAACATA
Organism: Picea sitchensis; assembly: GCA_010110895.2. Taxonomy (NCBI): domain Eukaryota; kingdom Viridiplantae; phylum Streptophyta; class Pinopsida; order Pinales; family Pinaceae; genus Picea; species Picea sitchensis. The sequence goes on from SNQJ01S0181305.1 coordinate 15,126, forward strand.
TTCTTCTATTGAGTTCATCAACAACATTGTTCTCTTTTTCTTTACTGTGCTTGATGCCAAAATTGAATTCACAAAGAAATTCCAACCCTCTAGATTGTCTAACATTCAAAGTTTTTGGTTGAAATAAAGACTTCATACCATTATGATTCATTATTAGCTCAAATTGTATTCCCATTATATAATGCCTCCACATATTTAATGCATGCACTATGGTAGCAAGCTCTAAATAATGTGTGACATTATTCTTCTCATGATACTTAATTTTTTTGGACTCATAATAGAATACATGCCCATTTTAAGTGAGAATTCCACCAATCCCCTGTTTACAAGCATCAGTGCATACCACAAAATCTTCATTTGGATCAACAATTTTGAGAATTGGGTGGGTAATCTTGAAAAATCCTTCTATAAAAAATTTGTGATATATATCAAGGACCATGACTGACCTCGCATTTGAATTACTCTTTGGTGTAGGCCATCCCATTATTGCTTCAATGTTCTATGGATCCATTATTAGTCCTTCCTCGGAAACAATATGTCATAAATAATGATTTTTTTTCTAGTAGAAGGAACACTGACATGAAGCTAGTGTTATCTTAGCACTTGTAATACTAACCTCAAGTGTTTTCCATTATCTTCCTCTAACTTTGAGTAAATGAGAATATAATCAAGAAAAACAATGACAAACATATCCAAACACTGTCTAAAAAATTCATTAATCAAGCACATAAAATATCAAGTGCATTTGTCAAACCAAATGGCACCACTACAAACTCATACTGTCCATATTTGGTTATAAACTTTGTTTTTTTCATGTCTTCATCCTTTTTTCTTACCTAATGGTAGCCAGACTTCAAGTCTATATACCAAGGAAGTTTTTATTCTCTCAACTGATCAAATAAGTCATCAATTCTGAGTAGGGGATATTTATTCCTAATAGTGACTTTGTTTAGTTGGATGAAATCAATACACAACCTCAAAGTTCCATATTTATTCTGTACAAAGTGTACTAATTCTCCCCAAGGAGATACACTTCTGTGTATATACCCCTTCTTTAACAATTCTTCCAACACCTTCAATTTTGGTGTACTCATTCTATATGGAGTCATAGAGACTAGGGTACCTCCATGCATGGAATAAATAAATAAAATCAATCTATATTTTTGGTTGGAGTCCAGGTATTTCCTCAAACACATATGCAAATTATTATAATAATAGAAATTCCATGAGACTTGGGTCATTGTCTTGTCTTGTCTCTTCTACATGGGATGGATACAATTGACACCCTTTTTTGAAACATTTCTTCAATTGCAAGTATAAATTTCCTTATAGAAATAGGCCTTAGAATACCTTTCATTATCCTTTGATTCCCATCTTCATCAATAAAAGTAAAATTATTTTTATGAAAATCTAAAAAAATATAATGTGCATCTAACCAATCCATTCCAATGAGAACATCATAAGATCCAAGTGGTAGTATCTTCAAATCTATGAAAGTATGGAGTCCATTAATATCTAATTGACAACCCTTTTCTATCTTGTTGATTTTCCTTTTTCTTCTAGTATCCACCTAGTATCCAACTAAACCAACTATTATTTCTTATGTTTTCTTCTCTTCAGATGAAATGTTTCATCCAAATTAGGAGCAATATAACTATGATTTTCTCCTAGATCAATAAAATTGTGACATGTTTCTTGGAAATCCTACCTTCCACCTTGACCATGCTTAATTGATGGTTTTCTTGATGATTATCTATGGTTGCATAAATTAGTGGAGTGTTCATTTCCACATCATTCATTATAGGCCATTTTTCCTCGGACATTAGCAACAAGCGCAACTCTACCTCCCAGTTGGGAGACAGATCTTGAATGCAATTACAACCAACACCCTAAGCATCCCATTCTTTTGGAATGTATGGCCTTAGCGAGGAAGAAATATTCTACCCCATATGGGGTGTTATCCAGTTATCATGAGCGATAAATGGGAGAAGGGAGGCCGAGCTATGTGGCAGCTCAAGACTCTAGAAAATCATGAGGAGATTACCTTGCCTTCAGTCCACAGTTTTACCATAGATCATTCACAGGTTCTGAAGCAGAGGAGGATGTACTGGGAGTCGATGCATAGATCTACTAATGCATGCAAAGATGAGAGGACCTCCAAGCTTCCTATAACATGTCAAATGAGGTACAAAATCCACCCAGTAGTTAATCCAGAAGGTTAGAAGTTTTATGGTAAACTTAAGTCAAATCCAATTAATCTCTGAGAGTTTTCCTCCCACCCCCTCCCCCCATCATCCTCATGGAATATCCTGGGTTTGAACGGAAGAAGTAAGTAAAGACTTATTCAAAATCGTATCATGGCATAAATCCATACATTCTTCTCTTGCAAGAGACCAAATGTGTTGGCATGGAGGTTGAATCTATTTTTCCGCACTGCTGGAGGCAAGTACATTTTTTTCATACAGACTCCAGAGGATCGGTAGGTGGCCTTGCCATTCTTTGGAACCCGAAGACAGTCATCCTAGATGACTTCTTCACTGCCAAATATACCATCTCAGTATGTTACAAAGCCATTGTCTCAAACAAAGAAGTATTTGTAATGAAAGTGTACGACCCACACATTCAATTAGAAAAATTCTCCTTTCTACAAAATTTGTAAGGCTTGAGTGACATTACCTGTGATCAAAGGTGGATCTTAGGAGGAGATGCCAACATTATCCTCTCCCTTGATGAGAATAGAAGAGGAAATCGCAGGTTGGAGGGGGTTAGTGATGGCTTCAAAGCCTTAATCAATACCCTTTGCTTGGTGAATCTAGAGAACATCAACGAAGATTTAACCTAGTCCAACATAAGATTAATATCTTAACAAATAGCATGTCACCTAGACATGTTCCTAATTTATGAACCCCTAATGATGGAAGGGATTCTCATGGAGGCCAAAATTATTTCTATGGCAGGTTCTGCTCCAAGTGGATATTAGTGGCCACCCACCTCTTCTAGCTGGCTCACATACAAATTTAATCTTGGCAGTTACCGTTTTCATCTTAGTAGTTTTATTCTATCTTTTCGGGTCCTAAAAGTTCGAGGCCATATTGAGGCACTATACTTTCCATACCTTGCACACCAAGATGGCTATCAAAGACTCTTAACAACATATAGTGATCAAGTACTATGATGGTTTTCATAGATACATCCAAGAAAAAATGGGGTTTCTGGACATCTTGTCCTTGGGTGCGACCTATCGATTTGTTGTCAAAATCGAGCATAAGCTTAAACAAAAGAGGCAGAAGTTTGGGTCTGCAAACCCCTCACAATAGAAGAAGGGAAAATTTGGCCCAAACCTGTAGAAAAAAGGGAATAACAAGGATGGACAACCTCAGTACAACCAGTCCAAACCTAAAACAAAGGACAATGGGAAAACAAATACAGACACAGGGAAATGGTGTGAGTTCCATAAGAGCCCTTGGCATAATACAGTTGAATGTCGCTCAAAGAAGTCATTGGTGGCCGAGGTGAAATCCTATTAATCATATGAAGGCTTTGAATTTGAGTCTGAACCAGAAAAAGGAATATAGATCGTTGATGCAGAACCCAGTGCCACCATTTCTACCACCACCAAGGTCCATCCCTCTGAACCTGATGAACTAGAGGAAGGTGAGTGCCTCTTTCATTCACAGATGTGGGTGAAGGGTACTTCTCTGCACTTCATCATTGATAATGGTATCCAAAAGAACATCAACTCAACAGAGGTTGAAAAGTGGTTGGCTATGCCAAAAACAACACACCCACAACCATACACCATCGGATGGCTATGCCAAGGGAGCGATCTCTGCGTCATCCAAAAATTTCTTCTGGACTATGGCATCAAGCCCTTCAAATATGAGGTATTGTGTGATGTCTCCCCCCCTTGAATTTTGTAATGTTCTTTTGGGCCAACCTTATTTATGGAAATGTCATGATGTATATGATTTTATTCCTCATAGTGTTATTATTACTCTTTACATGAAATTATACAAGATACCTGAGGTAGTCCCATCTACCGCCATTTCCTTGAGCTCTTCCAAGAAATTCAGGAAGGCCATCTCTCATAAAGTAAAGTTTTTCTTCTTCGTGATTCACACTCAAAGTGAGTGGAAGGTTGAAACCATATCCATGGCCTCTGT
>SNQJ01S0181306.1:6535-20561 GCA_010110895.2 Picea sitchensis
ATGAATGCTTTTTGAGTTATTTATGCTTTCAGTACTTTGATTTGATTTGATGATAGTTGTTAATGAATGAATGAAAGAAGACAATGAATTCATCTCTTGAATAAGAGTTTTTTTCTTCTAACATTTGATAGGTCTTAGAACTAGTTCGAACATCTCTTGAATGCTTACTGTTTACACTCTTTAGAAAAACAATTGTTGATTACTGTTATGAGATCTATGAATATGGCTTCTGAATAGAAGCTTAGCATCTCTTTCACATTCAGCCTTAGAATAGGTTTTTGGTTTATCTCCATCAAATATAAAAACTATCTCTAAATCCATATACTTTGGACGTGCCTCTAAGTCTTACAAACATCGGATTGACAATCATTTGTACTCTAATTTACATCAGTAGATTGGAGCCTAACACCTAGTTGCATGCATAATTTTATCAATGTTCAGTTGGTTAATAGATTGCAAGTTCCAGTAAAGAATATTCAAAGCACACAGGTTGAGGGTGAAAATTTTCAAATTTTTAAAGATTTGAAGATTACCATGGATAAATATGTGTTGCATTCATATTTTTATGCTATGGATATGGATGAAGTGGATATTGTTTTGGGATATCCTTAGATAGAATTAGTGGGTACCATTAATATTAATGTGCAAAAGAAGTTTTTTAAGTTGTGGTACAAGAAAAATAAAATCACATTGTAGGATGTGTCTATTAGTAAGAAATATGGGCCCATGGAAGCTAGCAAAGAAGTTATTGTTGAGTCTGAAGTGGAATCAGAGGCAAAGTCTACAGAAGGAGATGAATAAAAACTACAAGAATGACATAATTAGGAATCTAAGGAGGTCATTGACTCAAAGGCACAAAGTGTTGTAGATTTCAAGAAAAAAGAACAAATTCCTACAGTTGTTGTATATCACCATCTACATCATATAGAGACATAGCAGTCATCAAGGTAAAGGCATGTGCATCAACACATTTATGCACCAGCAGGGCACCATACAAGAAACCTATCAAGAGGTGCATGGAGAACTATCGGCACTATGGGAAGAGATCACACTACAGAAACAATCCCATGGCAACCCCGACATGATGCAGAGCAAGATAAGGTTGTCAAGGCAACATTTGGACATCATGTTCATTCTCTACTAGGATGGATGGATGTTCGTACTTGGTACCAGTTGGCTACATTTCTTAGTCGATCATATTATATGGTTTCTTCTCGTGTTTCAAGGACGAAACATGTGAAGGGGGATGGAATGTAGTATACCTAGGGAGGTAATATGGGGTACCTAGAGAGGCACCCAATGGGAATGTGGTTATGTATTATTAGTGGAAGTCATTTAATATATGAGAATGTGGGAATTCAATGTAAGGTGGACTAGGTCCACTATATTAATAAAGGCCCACTATGGTAGTTAAATTTCATAAATATGAGAAGGCTCTCTAGAAGGTTCCTAGGAGATGGAGAGAGATATATAAAGAAGTGTAAGTAATGTAATGAAGCATAGTGAATAATATTGTCATTGTAACAAGCAAGTGTTACTTCAGGAGTGCATTCCTTCCTCTACTATATTAATAAAGGCCCACTATGGTAGTTAAATGTCATAAATGTGAGAAGGCTCTCTAGAAGGTTCCTATGAGATGGAGAGAGCTAGATAAAGAAGTGTAAGTAATGTAATGAAGCATAGTGAAGAATATTGTCATTGTAACAAGCAAGTGTTACTTTAGGAGTGCATTCCTTCCTTAAGTAATAATATATGGTGTTGCTCTACCCTAAGGGTTTGATATAATAAAGTGGTGGTTTTCTATTTGGTTTCATATATCTTGTGTGGTGATTGTATTCATATATCTTTGGATCTATTGTGATGTTTTGTATTCGGGTCTTTGGTTCTTGACACATGTCCTCCTCCCAAGTTCTGTTGAAGATGAGGATGTCATCCAAATATACCACCACAAAAGATTTGGTAAAGGGTCTCAATACATAATCCATCAACCTCATGAAAGTGGTTGGTGCATTTGTTAAGCCAAAGGGCACAATCAACCATTTGAAGAGACCTTCTTTAGATTTGAAATTTGTCATCCATACATTATTTGGTTTGATGGGAACCTAGTGGTAGCCAGACTTTAGGTCAATCTTGATGAACAATTTTTCCCCCTTACATTGGTCAAGAAGGTCATCAATTAGGGGAATTGGGTACCAGTTTCTGACTATGATTTTGTTTAATGCTATGTAATAAATGCAGAGCCGCCAAGTCTCATCCTTCTTCTGCACCAGTACAATCAGGCTTCCGCAAGGGGAGGAGTTGGGTTTGATGTGCCCCTTTTAAAGAATCTCTTGGATTTGATGCTTGATTTTGACATTTTCCATTAGCGAGCGACGATAAACTGGTCCATTATGCAGAGGTGCATCGGGGGTTAGATCAATTGGATGCTTGACTTTGCAGTGCATTGGTAACATGGTGCATGAGGAGAATATGTATCTGTAATATTCCACAATCTCATCCACTTTATTCTACTGCAAAGAGAGGCTCTGTGTAAAGGCCACGGATGTGGCAGTGACTTTCTTCTTATTGTGAGAACATATCACAAAGAAGACAAACTTCTTGGTCTGTGAAATGACCTTACTAAATTTCTTAGCAGAGATTAAATATATAGTGGTAGGTGGAAATAACTCTAGTATATTTGATCCAGGTGGATATCGGTGGCCATTCACCTTTTCCAACTGGCTCAAAACAGTTTTCTGGCAATTTTGGTAGTTTACTATTTTTAACAGTTTTTAACTTTTGGGACCATTTTGAGGGCCTAAATGAATGTTTTTTTGGATCAAGATTTTCAACGATAGACAAAGTATTTGATTGATCCCCTTAAATGAATCTCCTCGACGATACTTTTACTATGAGCTATCGTGCACCCCAAACGGAGATTGTATGCCAAAGTTACACCCCGAGGAAGTTGATACACCAAACTACCCAAAACGGGGTCCACAAAATTGTTGGCTTTTCATCTTCCAAGGTTAGGGTTTTGGATATTCTTTATGATAAAAATGCCTTTGGAGCCTCATTGTAAAATCATCTTCTTGTGAATGCGAGTAGCGGACACATCTCTTCTCAGAGATAAGCTGCCACCAATCTAGCAAGTCTTTCACTCTGTATTTTTACAGTCTTTGCACATTTTCGCTCATTAATAGAAAATTGTGTATTGTTGTATCTCTGTGTTTATGGTTGCATATCTGATACATTTATGTTATATTATTGAATATCTGAGATATCTCTATACATTTCTTTATTACATCTCCGCTCTCATTTTGTTCCAAAAATAATTTGGATCAGTGGTATCAAAGCAGGTTGTTCTTGATTGTTTTTTTCAGTGCATGTCCCCGACAAGGTCTGAGTATAGAAAGTTGGATCTCAATCTTGTCTCTCTTGAAGAAACTCTCTCTCACACGCCCGAGAAACCCTCCATGGCGGAAGAAAAGAAAAATTATGGAGCAGAGGATTCTATCAATATGTTGCTTGAGAAAGCGCTCACACGACAGAGGGACGAAATGATGGAGAATTTTTTCCACATCCTTCAACGCCTATCGATAGCAACAGATGCATATTAATAAAACAACCACTTTGGAAGCACCTCTCCTTTCAAGGTAAAGGTTAATTTTTATATTCCTGTATTTGAAGGTCAAATATATGTGGATGCCCTAGACAAATGCTTAAATCTGTTAGAAGGTTATTTCTTTGTTCATAATTTTTCCGACAGGTAAAAGATCACCTTCACACTCCTTAAATATCTCCCCCATGTAAAACATTGGTGGGAAACTTACTGGGAGCAAAGTTCCACATAGGATTCTGGAATATATGGGGTCGAGCCCACTTGGGATTGTTTTTTGGATGCGGTGAAGGAACAGTATTACCCTATTGGAAACTATGAGGACCAATACATGAGATGGACCACACTGCGACAAGAGAGGGGCCAAGCAGTTTCAAAGTTCACCAATACCTTCCATACCTTGCACACCAAGCTCAGTATCAAAGACTCTGAATAACATTTGGTTCTGAAATACTGTGGAGCTCTACATAGATACATCCAAACTGAAATCAATTTTATGGACATCTCATCACTCAATGTTGCTTATTGAGATGTTGTTAAAATCGAGCAGAAATTTAAGCACCGGAAAAAATGAGATTTTGGGTCTGAAAATATGCAACAAACAAAGTATGATAAAGATGGCCCTAATAAATAGTCTCCCTAAAACCATTCCAAGCCACAGGAAAAGAAGGGTCACAGGAAGACAAAGAAGGACACCGAAAAATGGTGCGATTTCCTCAAAATCCCCTGGCACAACACCGAGGAATGTCGCTCAAAACAGTCATTGGTCACTGAGATCAAAGACAAGGATTTGAACCGATTCTGAAAATACTGGTAAAATACAGATCATTGACGTAGACCCCATTGTTATTGTCGTGACCGCATCAATTCAACCAGAATAACCAATAGATACTGAAGAGGGGGAGCACCTTTTTCATTCACAGATGTGGGTGAAGGGGACCCCGCTGGATTTTATTGTTGATAGAGGAAGCCATAAGAACCTCATCTTAGCAGAGGTCGTCAAACAGTTGGGATTGTTGACAACACCACACCTGCAGCCATACATCATCAGGTGGCTTCACCAGAGAGGAGATCTTGATGTCATCCCATAGTGTTGATTTTCATACAGCATCCAACCCTTCAAGGATGAGGTATTATGTGATGTTGCCCCACTGGATGTCTGTGATGTTATCTTGGGCCAACCATATATGTGGAAGCACCATGATGTTTATGAGTCTCGACCGCGTAGTGTCATTGTTTCTCTGGGGGGTCATCTCTACAAAATACCAGAGGTAGTTCTGACTACTATTCCACCTAAACAGTGCCGCAAGGTAGTATCTCATACTACAAAATTCAGCTTCTTCACAATATGTTCAAAAGGTCAATAGAAGGATACTGCAACCACTACAGCCTCAACCCAAGCACCTTCTATCCAATAGAAGTAGATCGACAAGATTGCAGGAAGTATAAATATTCCTTCTCCACACAATAATATCATGTAGCCAGACTGGTTAAAAGGATCCAATCCTTCCAGCCACATGTTCGTGACAACCTTCAACAAGCTAAGCAGTGCAACTTCTCCAACAAGGCAAGCAGCTCATCAAGATGCAGATTCAACACACGCTTTTCCCTCTCCCGCAAGAACTTAACACAATGGATACCATTGCTTACTAATGAGGGAGGATTGATCCAGGTGGATATCAGTGGCGACCCACCTTTTCCAACTGGCTCAAAATAGTTTTCTAGCAATTTTGGTAATTTACTATTTTTAGCAGTTTTTAACTTCCGGGGTCATTTTGAGGGCCTAAATGAAGTTTTTTTGGGGTGAAGTTTCTCAATGATAGCCAAAGGCTTTGATTGAGCCCCCTAAATGAATATCCTCAATGATACCTTTCCAATGATCTATCGTGTGCCCCAAACGAAGATCGTATACCAAAGTTATGCCCCTGGGAAGTTGATACACCAAACTACCCAAAATGGGGTCCACAATACTATTGGCTTTTCATCTTCCGGGGTTAGTGTTTTGTATTTTCTTTATGATAAAAAGGCCTTTGGAGCCTCATTGTAAAATCATCTTCTTTCGAATATGAGTAGCGAACACATCTCTTCTCAGAGATAAGTTATTTCCATTATAGCGAGTCTTTCACTCTGTATTTTTACAGTCTTTGTACATTTTTACTCATTAATAGAAAATTGTGTATTATTGTATCTCTATGCTTACGGTTTCATCTCTGATACATTTATGTTATATTATTGGGTATCCTATATATCTCTATACATTGCTTTATTATATCTCCGCTCTCATTTCATGCCAAAAATAATCCAGATCAATCTTGTACAATTGTCTACTGAAAGTAATAATAACATTGTGGGGTCTAGAATCATACACATCATGATACTTCCACTAACATGGATGTCCTAAAATAATATCACAAACTTCAAGGGGAGAAATATCACACAATACCTCGTCTTTGAAATGCTTGATGTCGTAGGGCAGACGACATTGTTGGATGACACAAAGATCTCTTACTTGGTGAAGTCAACCGATGGTGTAGGGTTGTGGGTGCAGTGTTATCGGTAGGTCCAGTTTCTTGATGACCTCTTTTGATATTAGGTTTTTTTTACTGTCGCTATCGACAATGAAATGAAGCGGAGCCCCCTTTACCCAGATTTGTGAGTGAAAGAGGAATTCCCCTTCCTCTGGTTCTTCTGGTTCTCTTGGCTGAACTTTGGTGGTAGTGACAATGGCACTAGGTTCAGCATTGATAATCCACTTCCCTCCTTTTGGATTTTATTTGTAGTAAGAATTGACCTCTGACTTGAAAGACATCAGCTCGTCCACGAGTGACTTCTTGGAGCGGCATTCTTCGGTGTTGTGCCAAGGGATTTTATGGTATTCACACCATTTTCTCATGTCCTTCTACTTCTCATTACCCTTCTTGTGTTGCGTCTTGGACTAGTTGTCCTGAGCATGGCCATGTTTGCTCGGTCCCTTGTTGTGTGGGTTGGGGACGTCTTTGCCCTGCTTCAGCTATGAGGAGTTTGTAGACCCAAACTCTCGTCTCTTCTACTTAAATTTCTACTCGATCTTGACAGCATATCTATAAGTCGTACCCAATGATGTGATGTACATAAAGTCCATTTTTTTTTTAATGTATTTATGTAAACAATCATGGTATTTGAGCACCAGATGTCACTCAGATTATTTGATACCCAATTTGGTGCATAGGGTATGGAAAATATTGGTGAAATATGGTATTGTTTGGTCCTTGTTGGTGTATAAATATGTTCAATATATATCTTACACTCATTTAAATGTCAATCCAGGATTCGTAATCAATAGAGTTGATGCACTATATGTGGCGATAATAGATAGGTTCCTATGTCTGATGAGTATAGCATAAAGAAGAAACAATCAATACCAATACTATGTTTTCACACTTCAAAGACAACACTCTTCACACAATTCAGAAATTAGAAAGAAAACTCATAAACAAACATAAGATCTAAAGTTCTTGCTTAGGTGATGGACTTGTTCATTGATGGCTCATGAAAGGAAAATAGGGACTTTGATTCTATCTTCTAGAGCAACTAAACTAAAATCAATCAACACTCTATTTCACAATCCTTAATCTATGTTTTACACACTGTGCAAAAATTAAAGAACAAAATGCAAATAAAAGACTCTAGCTAACATGCACTCCAAAGGCTCTCTTACAAGAAACAAGATCGTCCATTTACTAGCTCATGAAGGTGAAAGATGGATTCTTATCTTACTCTTGTAGTCACTCACTTCAATATCAACTTGCAAGTTGTCTAATTCTGCACACTCTTCAAATCAGAAAAGGAATTTTAATGCAATGTCGCAATTATGAAAAGTTACTTTATTTCTACACAGGAAACAAGGATTTTAAATGAGATGTTCCTTGTGTTGGATCATGTAATGCGAAATATGGACTCTCCAATTGTTCCTGTACTGCCACACTTTGCAAGATAAAAGATGAGATTAGAAGGACACAATTCAGAAATAAATGATCACACACAGAAATCATAAATGTTCACACACAGAAATTATAAATGATTATAAAGCTACCACTAGATTATTGTTCACAACTTTTGATGCATCCACTCTTAGATTATGTTGTAACTTACAATTTATTTACATCAAACATTTCTACTCACAACTGATATGTACAGAATCACTCTACAGACATACTTACATAAATTAGATCCACATTGCAATTATAGTAAGCTTCCCAAGTTGGACCGGTGGGCCCTTGCCGATGCCAACGAGGCAGCTTAGAGGGAACTCACAGAATAGTAAACTTTAAATAAAACCTGGAGTCAATGAACTTAATCTCATATTAATTCTTCAACAAGTTTACACAAATAATATGTTCAGAAATCCAATCTGCAACATAACAATTCCTCCCCTTTGGCTTAGAGCCATCACTCAATTTATATGATTTTTACATTACAAATTTGGATCTAGACAATCCATACAAATCAAAACCATTTTCCATCAATGGAGGTCNAGAAAAGGAATTTTAATGCAATGTCGCAATTATGAAAAGTTACTTTATTTCTACACAGGAAACAAGGATTTTAAATGAGATGTTCCTTGTGTTGGATCATGTAATGCGAAATATGGACTCTCCAATTGTTCCTGTACTGCCACACTTTGCAAGATAAAAGATGAGATTAGAAGGACACAATTCAGAAATAAATGATCACACACAGAAATCATAAATGTTCACACACAGAAATTATAAATGATTATAAAGCTACCACTAGATTATTGTTCACAACTTTTGATGCATCCACTCTTAGATTATGTTGTAACTTACAATTTATTTACATCAAACATTTCTACTCACAACTGATATGTACAGAATCACTCTACAGACATACTTACATAAATTAGATCCACATTGCAATTATAGTAAGCTTCCCAAGTTGGACCGGTGGGCCCTTGCCGATGCCAACGAGGCAGCTTAGAGGGAACTCACAGAATAGTAAACTTTAAATAAAACCTGGAGTCAATGAACTTAATCTCATATTAATTCTTCAACAAGTTTACACAAATAATATGTTCAGAAATCCAATCTGCAACATAACAATTCCTCCCCTTTGGCTTAGAGCCATCACTCAATTTATATGATTTTTACATTACAAATTTGGATCTAGACAATCCATACAAATCAAAACCATTTTCCATCAATGGAGGTCGAGTAAAACCAAATAGATAATCAAGGAAATGTATTTCCCACGAATTTGGGCATGATCCTAGAATTTCTGGAAAATTGGCAAAGATTTAGGATGGATTGTTCCCCCTGAGGTGGAGCTCCACACATGTGCGATATGGATATGCTGGCTCATGATTCCACATGAAAACACATTTCTGGACAAAACCCATGTTCCCCAATTTTTAGATTCATCGTCATCTGCCCGGAAATCAAGGTGAAAATCCAGTACCGGAATGTTGGTACCAGAATCCTGTAGGTAGTTGTTTAGTACCGGAATACACACAGTCATAGCCATGAGTACCGAATTAGCACAGAATAGGTGTTGGTACCGAAATAGCGCAGAGTGTGCAGTACCGAAATAGGTGGAGCTTTGGGTACCGGATTAAAACTACTTAGGAGTCAAACGATTAGGATTACACAAAATCAAACATTTAATCGAATTAACTAAAGAAAATTAAACAAATCATGCCTTAATCATAATTTACCCCTTATGCACATGAACAAGGTAATCAAGTGTATTTATGGAGGAAATAGTCAATTATATACACATAGCATAGGTAAAATTGACTCAGACAGAGATAATATAGGGTAATAGGGGTGTTAATACTGAGACTCAACAGTCCCTTTCCTGACGTGGGGTGGTCCATCTGGTGTACTAATCCTTGTAACTTCCAACAGGGTAATTTTGTTTTGTAATGGCATCCTAGAAGAAATCCCATTTAGGGGCGACCACAAATATTGTAGATTCATCTATGGCCCTTTGCTCATAGTAAGTATCCTACCAATCCTTAACATAGGGGACGGACTTGAGGAGTGTAAAAGTAATATTTTCCCTATCAAAAAAATTGTGGACCAAAAAATACCCTTCAAGCAGATTCAACCATTTATCTACAACATCTGCATCTATCAGTCCTTCAAATAATGGAATATAAAAATTTACCTATACCTTGAAGGGGGTTGCATGGCTGCTTGATGAAGATGTTTCTCCTATGGGAATTCGTCAAAGTATATGTGCAAAGTTGTCCATCATTTCGTTTCTTTCTTGTGCAAGGGCTTCCTCGAGAAACATTTTAAAAGGATATCCTACTCCATCATATTTCTTTTTGTCCCCCATGGGTTGTTGTCGGGCTCGACATGACCGATCTTTCAAGGGATCGACTAGTTCGAGACCCAAATTCTTATACCCAGATCTTATCGGGGACATGCACGAAGAAAAATAAATGAAGAGTAGACCTCTCTGATACCAGTGATCTATATTTAGGAGTGGAACGAATTTATTAACAAACTAAATACAATAAACATAGAGATACGGAGAAAAACAAAGATATCCAATGAACAATATATTTTATTGAATAAATGAAATAGGTTGAAACTGTAAAACTACAGAACTGAAACAACTTGCTCGAATGGTGGTAGTTATCTCTGAGAAGAGATGTGGTTGCTATGTGCTTCTATATGAAAAGAATGATTAAAATGAGGCTCCAGAGGCCTTTTTAACATTACTCATGAATTCCAAAACCCTAGACATCCAAAAGCCTAACCCTAGGAGATAAAACGCCAAAAGTTATGTGGGCCCTGATGGGTAAGTTGGTACCTCAACTTCCCGGGGTTGTAAATTTTGAATACGACCTCTGTTTTAGGCGAGTGATATCTCATTGGAAAGGTCTTTTCGAGTACACAGTATGCCATAAAAATCTGACTTTGTCTATAGTTTGACTATGGAAATCCAAAAAAAAACATTGTTTAGGGCCCCAAAACGGCCCTGGAAGTACATAAAGATGAGCTGACATGGAAACATCCTAAATAATCCAGTTGGATTAGGTGGGTGGCCACCAGTCATCACCTGGAAGATGTGTATGGATTTAGACAACCCCAGAAGTGTAGAACCCATAATTACAAAGAAGTGCATAAGAACATGTTGAACTAAAAATTGTGAAGAGGATCTAGTTGGAATAGGTGGGTAGCCACCAATATCCACCTGGATCAATGAAGCTAGAGTAACATCATCATCATCAATAACATGAATTTGGAACACCAACATCATCAAAAAAACAAATTTGGAACAAAAACATCATCAACAACATGAAGTTGGAACATCAACATCAACAACACAAAGCGGGAACAACAACATCAATTGCAACAGAATGAGATGGGAGCATCAACATCATCATCAACAACAACAACAAAAATAACAATAGGCACTTCAACAGAACATCCATCCGGACCATATGGGATATGTCCAAGGATAATAAAATCCCCTAGGATATAAATCCTAACACATTTCCACACTAATGACCACAACAAGTATATACATACATAGGCACTCTGACAAACCATCCATCCAGACCTTACGGGATCTGTCCAAGGATGATTAATCCCCTAGGATATAAATCCTAACGAGTTGTCATATTGATGGTCAGGATACCATAGTATCATCAAAATCACTCCCCCTTTGAGGGAAGTCCTTTTTAACTACACCAAGTTTGTCTCAGAAGTACTCAAACTTCACACAAGACAGAGGCTTAGTCAACAGATATACTACATGCTCATCTGTGCCAACATACTGGAGCTTCATGGCTCCCTTCTATACCAAGTCACGAATGTAGTGGTACCGGATCTCAATGTGCTTCATCTTATCATGGAACATTGGGTTCTATGTCATCTTTATGCAACTTTGGTTATCAAAAAAGATCACAATAGCATCCATCTCTAGGTCAAATAGACATGTCAACAACTTATAAAGACATATGGATTTACAACTGTTGGAGCATGCTGCAATGTACTCCGCGTCTAACGTACTAAGAGAAATACTTGATTGCTTCCTGCTTTGCCACGAAATCATGGTTGAACCCAAAATAAAACAACATCATGAAGTGATTTGTTTTTCTGAAGCACTTCCAACCCAATCTAAATCAGTATAGCCATACAATATGAATTCACAATATCTAGTATAATAGAGGCCATTGTCCAACGTACCCTTAAGGTATCTCATCACATGCTTTGCAGCTGCAAGGTGAACACATCTCGGCTCCACCAAATACTGACTCAAGGTATTCATAGAAAAGCATATATCTGGTATGGTATTCATTATATACATCAACGAACCAATCATATGTCTGTATAGAGTAACATCAACTATTTCTGACGAAGTATCATCCAATAAATTCATATTCATCTCCATAGGAGTGGACATGACTTTACAGTCCATCATGTCAAATCTCTTCAAAATTTCCACAACATATTTTCCTTGATTAAGGAAAATCTCTTCTGGGAACTACCATACTTCAAGACATAGGAAATAGGGCATCGAGCCTAGGTCCTTCATTTCAAATTTAGCGGCAAGATTCTTCTTACAATATGTGATGAGATTTTCTTCATCTGTCAAGAATAAGTCATCCACATATAGCAGCGATATAACTGGCCCATCCTTATCAATACTGAAATAAAGGTTGGGACCATCTTTACTCTTGTTAAAGACCAAACTCGTCAAAAAACTATCAATCCTGCCATACCAAGCTCTTGTATCTTGCTTCAACTTGCAGACATGAGTATTCTTGTCTTGTACTTCGAAACCAAATTTTCACATCACATTGTACCAACCTGATACACTTGCTCAGCTGCAACTCAATCTGCATAATCATGTGTTGGTTCTATGTGCTTTCTGCAAAACATTATCTATCTCACTTCCTAATATTATGTCCCCTATTCTCTCTGCAACTTGTTCCTTCTAGAATTGGGACTCTACACCTGCAACTCATTTTTCCAAAACTGAGAATGACTGCTCCATTCTCACTGTAGCTACTGAACTCTAAGATTAGCTCCTCTACTCCATCACGATGATAGATTCATTTTATCCCTATGAATATTATACTGCATCGACTTCTTTTAATGGATCATGGTTGTTCTATATATACTTTTTCTGATTACTCGAGAAAGTGTCTCGTCATAGTCTTCTCCCTCTTGTTGGGAGAATCCTTTGCTCAGGATTTGTACATCTCTATACTATTATATGCAACATGCTTTATCTGTTAGTGTTAAGCCCTAAATAGTGTCTCATTACCCCTAAATTGGGGCATATTATATTACTAATGTTATTTTATTTATGTTGGATTTAGTCCATTAGTTGTAATTATACCTCCTAGTCTCCTATATATACCAAGGAGACATTTTCATTTTGAATCATCTTGTAATTGTACATTTATGTGGGCATAAGGAGGTTTCCCCCTGGAAGAGGATTATTATCTGAATTTCTCTCTCTTTCAAGGTTTTGAGTACTTATTCTGAGGTTTTTCTATGCTATATTGATATTTTTTTCTTAACATATGGTATCAGAGCTCAAGGTCTTGGGGTTTCGCTGCTACATCTGAAACACCTTGTCATTTTCGCTATAACTTTTTTTCTACAAATTTTTCAGAAGGAACGACTTGGAGGATATTTATAAGACAGATCAAGGTACGTTCGGTTAAAATTTCCACTCTTGAGGCCTTATACTTACGGAGATACAACCTATGCAAGATAAGGTTCTGGAATCATCCTGAACTGAGCCATTGCGTAATTTTCACTATAAAATATTTTCTGTAACATTTCAGAACCTGAACTCTGGAGGCTATTCCTAGAAATTAGTAAGGTATTAGTGGTAAAACTTTCAACTTCTGGGTCATCTTACATTTGTAGATACATCCTGTGGAAGATAGGGTATCTGACTAGTCTTAAGAAGGTGTTCCAGGTAAAACAATCATAACTTCTTCCTAGAGTATCCAAATTGAGTGAGACTAGTTTCATTGGATAGTGGATAGTCTTTAGTATTTCTGGTACGAGTTTTAGAATTTTATATCAATTATTGTGTGTGTCGCACGCTATACAATTGAGATCTCCTGGAAAGGCCAAACATCAGCAAGTTGAGGGGAAGTTACCATAAATTCCACTTGGCACATCCAATTTTGATCAGACCTGTGGCATTGCAGAGAAGAAATATCAAATAACTACAAACAAAAAAAAATCATACCCAGAATGGCTGAAACTTTGGAGATACAACAGAAGAAAGATTGTTTAGCAGAACCAGCTCAAAATCAAGGTTCAAAAGTGATACTTGGCCAACATGCCACCCACAAAGGGAACTTCTACACCAAATAAGCCTCCAAACAATCCTACTTGGACTCTTGATGAAGGTGAAGAAATGTGTAGGGACATAAATGATTTACAA
>SNQJ01S0181306.1:24445-39859 GCA_010110895.2 Picea sitchensis
GTCTTGTCATCTCGTAGATCCACTGTGTATTCTTTGTGGCTACGATCAGTCCGAGTCATCAAAGTATAGATCCACATTGTATCTTTGGTGGCTATACCTTCTTATCAATACAATTATGGATCTACAGTGTATTTTATGGCGGCCATATCTTGCAAGTCTTGATCACCCAAGCATAGGTATGTCTGCCTTGGGTTTTGAAACATGTCATAATATTTGTTGGATGTTTGTGTGCAGCTTCTGTCAGGTTCTCTGAGTCCATACCCTTGCTTGAAAGTCTACAAAGAACTTCATTTATCAGTTCTCATCTTCTAACTTCATGCTTTGGGGGGCATTCTATTACACGTCAATATTACTAAACTGGATAAGTGTCGCATGTTCCTCTCAACTATCGTAAGTGTCGCATGTTCCTTACAACTTTCGCAAGTGTCGCAAATGTTGTTCAAGCATATTTCCATAATAACGACACTAAGGAGGCACTTAATACATCTCATACACTTGATTTGGAGGAGGGAAAATGGTTAACTGAAGTCAAGGAACTCTTATCACCTGAAAGGATCCCTTAAAATAGAGTTTTGAAGGAAAGTTCTCCCCCATGGCATCCTTAGGAGCATTGGTGCTCCCCCACAAGCTACTAGGGAGCGTTATAACAAAAAATCACTTCTTTGAGAGAGCACTACCCTTCCTTAGAGTGATGAAGCTCCCCTTGATCCTCCTAGGGAGCGTTATAGCGCCCTGATGCCCCTTTTGAGGGAGCGTTATCTAATTTGAGTCAGTGGTTGGCCCGTTGAGGAGAATAAGGGGAGGATCTCTAAAGTTTAGAAGGAAGTTGCATTCAAATTCTTGGTTCCATCAGGAGATCCCTGATCTAAGGAGGGGATTCCTCAACTTATTCTAAAGATAACTCAAGAGGTTAATCTTCTCTTAACCTATATAAGCAGGATCTATGGTGGTGAAAAGGGGGAAGAATTGCTAGCATGAAACCTATGATCTCATAGGAAACACATAGTGAGTAAAAGGAGAGTGATCAGTGAAGCTGCTATCATCTAGGTTGTGGATCTTTCGAGCAAGGGTTAGACAAAGGGGACTTGACGAAGTTGTCGCATTCACATCTACGATTGTAAGTACTGTTGTCGTTATTCTCATTAATATGACACGCTTGGCCTATTTCTTTCTAGTTTGTGTCTGATCTTACACGAACTTATGATTGATAGATAGATCTATTTTCAAGCTAATATCAATAGAGTAGGAAGTGGTCGTATCTTGTTTGTCTATAGGACTCGTCGAGGAGCAAAGGATTGGAGCTCAACTCGGAGCGTGCAGGGACAAACGTTGATAAAGAGGTACTTCTATTCTCCTTCCTTCTCATGTATTAGTTTGTGTAGATTTGAAAGAAAATCAGTGTCCACGTTAAGCATTTTCTATCTTAGAGTTAGGGTCAAGCTCTTTGACGCAATCTACCTGTCCGCAGGGAGCTTTTCCTACAACACTTCTTACCTGGTTTAATTCTCTTTGGAAACATGAAAATGAATCCATTTGAGAATTCCACTCCAGGTTTGAAACCTTGTTGAAAAAAATCCCTGTGAGCCATCATCCAACTGACAATTACCTTGTCTACATCTAGACCAATTCTTTCACTAGTCAGCTAGGGTATCTCCTCAGAGACAAAAACTCCCAAACAATCTAAGAAGCTCAAGAATTGGCTACCAATATTGAAATAAACCTCCATTCGTCTAAGATTGAGCCTTTCACAAATCCAAGGGAAAAAATGGACACTAAACCCAAGATAGTCCACAATATCGAGCCTACATCTGACCTTTGCGCTAGTATGGAAAAATTACAAGCAACCATGGATGGCATGATAAAAAATCAGAATCTAATGATGAGTAGAATTGTCAACTTGGAAAGAGCCCAGAACCAAGCACCTAGGGGCTCATACAAAGGTCAATTCCAAAAGGGGAACCGATTCTATAAACCAAAGAATGATCAAGAGGTTTTAAACACTCTGGCTCCTGCAAATGAAGTGGATGAAAATCCTTGGTACTTGTAGTGTAGTGAGGCACATTGGGAACATGAGTGTCCTTACAACAATGATGGCCATGAACAAGTGAACAATGTAGGTCATCTCATGGAAGCCCCCCAAATAGATATCACTACTAAATAACATCGAGAGGGTGTGAAAGAAGCAACCAGGCTGGCTAGAATGGCAGTAATAAACAACCTACACTAGGAATCAAGAGAGAAGATGAAAAAATAAGAATTTCAGGTGTATACACGAAAGAAGATGAACCAAACCATATCTACCATTCCTGTGGAAGCTCAAAAAAAACCCCCACCCTCATACATTATCCTCATGAAAACTTCCACAGATGAGAGGGTGGACTTGAACTTTGACTTTGAAGGGGCACTATCTAAAATGCATGTAACCATCCCTCTAAAAGAAGTCATTAAAGTGCCATATGTTAAAGAACGATTCAACAACTTTTTCCAAGGATCAGATGGACCCATGGACCCTCCTATTATGTTGCAAGATGATCACTTTAGGGTCCAGTATGATGAACATCCCCCCTTCTTTATGACCTTGATAATGAATAACACGAGCCTCAATAATTGCATGCTGGATTTAGGGGCCAGTGATAATATGATGTCCCTCAAGGTCATGCAACAAGTAGGTTTGAAAGTCACACGACCTTACAGGAATGTGTGTGGCTTTGAATCTAAAGATATACCCACACATGGGGTAATCAAGAATGTCAAAGTATGCCTTAAATACCCCGAGAAGGTAATCCACATGGACGTAGTGGTAGTGGATGTCCCAGATGTGTGGGGGATGTTATTGTCTAGAAAGTTTGCCTCTAAACTGGGAGGTACCCTTGAGATGGACCTCACTTATGTGAATATACCTTTGAAATATGGAACTACAGGTCATCTCCCAAATGTACCTGTGACTACAACCCATGTGCAAGAAGATAATGATCCCATCAGAGATAAAAAAGCACATGATAAAATCATGGAAAGTATTCCTGAGTTTTCTTCGAGTGATATGCCTTTTGAAACAGAGGAAGAATTTGACTAGATTCAGTGGCCCAAGAAAGAGGAATATCAACAGATCATAGACAAATATAAAGAAAAATAAGTTGGGACCGTGAAGTTACTAAAAACACGAGAAAGTGACATACTGATTCAACCATCCCAACAAGAAGTCTTTAGAGAAGAATCACACCCCCCTCCCTCCACACAATACACCAGGGTCGTTCAAGGAACAACCAAATACAAGATCATAAAGTACAAGGAAGGGGACATAGTGTGGATGTGGGATACCCAGAAGGGAGAGCCAACTAATTTCAAAGGAAGCACTCAATCTTGGCTCTGACCTTTCAAAGTTGGAAGAGAATCAGTTGATGACTCTTACTACTTGTCCACTTTGGAAGGAAGAAGGCACCCATTACCGATCAATGAGCACCTCCTCAAACCTCACCAAGGTGGGGGAACCTAACTTCACAGGTAAGTGCATGTAAGTAGGCAGGCATTTGTTTTTCATCCATTGTATTATACCATATTTATTGCATATTAGAGTGGTTTTATTTCACATTTATGCATATGATTTCTTTTATTTCAGTCTTATATATATATATATATATTGGGGTGGTATTACCACCCTGAAGGGTTACTAATAGTTTCTATTGAGATCAAGTAGGTAACAGATTATGCCAGAGATGTTGAGGTTCTCATGTGCTCTGCGATGAGCACATGTCCTCGAGTTGGAGCTAGATGCTATCCCCACTTTTAGGGTATAACTAAGAGACTATGTCTTGAGGCCCACAGGTCCTAGACATGGAGTACCGAGAGCCAGATTGACTTGAGCATGGTCCTGGAGGGCCTATCTTTTCTCCTTTTCAATGCCTCCACTTTATCAACAACAACAAAATTCATCTCCTTCGGCTTGGTCCTGTATCAGAGATGGTTCTTGCTCCATGAAGTAATGAGTCCGGGTATCATGGTATGTGTCACTCTGATCCTCAAAACCTTTGAATATGTGCATTTAATTCCTTTTGTTTCTAACAAATGCTTGGATCTTATACTTGTCCACTTGACCATGTCTGGGGGGAATGACATGATGCCCTAGTAAGCTTGTGCCCATAGGTTTTGGTTTTCCACTGAGGGGATTTCTGAAAATTCATCGTCCTCTCTCGCCATATTACCACTTTTTCATATTGCTTCCCGCTCAAGCACCCCATTACATTTGTTCGGGTATTGGGTTGGCCACTAATTTAAGGGTTTCACCTTTCCTTGTGGGAAGAAGGGGATAAAGGCCCAGAAGGTAAAAGCAAGTTGGAAAAAGATAAAATCCTAAAAGAATAAGAACTCGAGATGCTTTGCCCAGGGATCCCCGAGAAAGCAGTAAAAGACTTCTCTGCAAGAAAGAAGAGGGACCCAATAAAGTAATAAAACAAGACCTAGCCAGAGGATGGGGGGTCTCATCACGAGCTATACTATTAGGTCCTTGGGTACCTAGCAGTATGAAACTATTAGTAGCTGGTTACCACACCAGGGTAGTGACTCTTGGTTGCATGGCCAGGAGAAAGGGGGTCTCATCACGAGCCAACCTTCCCATTTCTATGAAAGTACTTGTGGGTAACGCTGCCACCACTGGTCACCATGCTAGGTCAGTGTACCATGATTAGCCTCTTGAAAGAAAAAATAAATAAAGAAGAAAGAATAAATACATGGATGGGCTTGGAAACAATTACATCAAGGATAGGTGCAACTCACCTTCTACAAAGGAAACCATAAGTAAGCCCTGCATTTCCCTGCTTTCACTGAACCCTTACCAGGACATCCCTTATCCACCTCACCCACTTACATGACTTAGATTTAATCTCTTCTGGAAACATCCCTTTTCCAGTGGACACTAGCCCAATAGGACACCTTGTCACTTTCCCCAAACTTGTATTGCAGACTTGTATAATGTCTTAGAGCATTTAACTGGGGTAATAGGGGTTTTATGCACATGTTTAATAATATTGATGATGATATGTGATTGACATTGCTATGATCCCTGTGACTTATGAGCTCGTGGAGGGCATAGCTATTGATGTGTAGGATCATGCCCGACAGACAGGTACCACATTGGAAAGGTACACATGGGGAAATGATCAGTTTGGACCTCCATGGGGCTGAAGAGACCATCCGATGGATGATGAGACCCCAACAAGGGGCAGAGACAGGGAATAACGTTTGTACTAGGGAAGAGTAGAAGAATCCACCAGAGGCAGCTGAGCAGACGTGTGCCTAGGGGGTTTGAGCCCTCTCCACAAGAACATTGGCCTTGGAAGGCCCAGTACGTCTCCTAGGATGCCCATGATGTCACCCAGTAGTATGGACATTTTGGGAGGCATCTATGATAGTTTTGTCACGTGTGGCAGCTTGGAGAAGCCCAAGGAGGGCTAACATTTTGCTCCAGGAGGCTGCATTTTCCCTAAAAGGGCCTAACGTCACCCTAGAAAGGGGATGACGTCTCACTATTGCTTGATTAGGGTTTAATTCTAAACATTTAATGTAAAACAATATGATTTTGGTATTTTTGGCCTTGTTGGCCTTTTAATGACTTAAAATGTAATTTAGGTAATTGGTATACTATATATTGAGGGTTTTTTCCTTCATATTTTCATCAAATTTCACTCACTCATTAGTGAGGTCTGAAATTTGCGCCCTTATTAGGGTTATTGGCTGAAATTTTGAGGCACACTTATTGAAGGAAGATTTTACTTGGCATTTTTGGAATTTCTCTTGGTGGAAGATGTTACAACTAGGGTTTTTCTACATGGTTTCTTGGTTTATGTAAGTGAATTTCTGCAAACACTTCTTAATTGAATGGTTTTAGTTTCATTTACTTGCATATGTTATTATATTTTGTTGAATCAAACGCTAGGTGACAAGCACTAGTTGATGTCCTTGTCTCATGTCCCCCATCAAGATTTTGAGCCATTTGATTTGTTGAAGAGGATAGAGCCTTTCCATAGCAACTCTATCCATATTCTTCTAGCTAGCCATTTTACCTTATTTGTTGAGCTAAGAAGGATAAAACACACCAAGGCCTAGGTATCTACACCTTGGTGAGTTGATTTTCCCTAGGGTTTGCCTAGTGAAGCCTTGCTTTAGAAACACATAACTTACAAACTCTCTTGCCTATTGTGTAATCAGATATCTGGGTCAGGCCTCAGTCAGTCATTCATCTCAGTGTCAGTCCTCAATGGTTTTTATGCTATAAACACCCTATATGTAAGCTAAAGAAGGAGGAGAGATCACTGAGGCCTAGGGTTTCTACACCAAAGTGAGCCTCTCTCCCCTAGGGTTTCATATTTGAGGCCTTGCCATAGCAACACCTCAAATTTTAACTCTCTTGTCTTTAGTTTCATCATCATCACTTAGTCCTTCATCCCTTGCGTCCTCTTTTGACTCCATATGCCCTATGAACGCATTGATCTAAGGCCTTTTGTATTGAGTAACTTGATCATAAAACAAACTTCTAATACTTTGAAAAAACCCTAACTCTTACTAACCCTAGACTAGACTAATACTACTAACCATAATACTGCCATCATCGTTTTATGCTATAAACACCTATATGTAGCATTTATTTATCTTTGAAGCAATTGAATGATTGGTTAAGGCATTGTTTATAAAGTGTTGATATTGTTACATTGAATGCCAAGGTTTTCTTTAGCATTTATTGAGAAGTGATATTGTAATCATTTCTATTGTGTAAACATTGATTTAATTCATCAATATTATTGCCCAATTGCTTATTATCAGAAAAGTCATTGATTATATGAAGTACTAACCAACAAGCAAGGTTGCACATATAGTTTCTTGTTGCTTTGTCTTGGGCATGTACTCTTATTGGTTATTACTTCCGGTTACCTTTATTGGCCATAAGCCAGGACTTTCTGATCAGGTGGTGACTTGTGAGGGGGATTATTATCACTTAGTCTTTCTAAGCCTTTTTACCTTCTCAAAACCCCAGGTCACCGGGGACGTCTCCCCTTGGCCTTACCTCCCTAAACAGAAAGAACCTTCCTATTGAGGTGACAGTGGTGGGATTGTTTCAGTTATGTGAGTTTGACCTTCTTACACCCTTCTTCTACCTTAACTACAAACTGTGCGATAAAAATACACTCTACTGATCTTATTCGATTAGTTGGGTGATTATACTTCAATCTTAATATCCACTATTGCAACAACTCTAGAAAATAACAGAAAAATGCCTCATGAAGATCGGTAAATACATACTTGTGGAACTTCTATTGTCTTTCTGCACAAAATCGAGCTCTTTTGTTTCCAACCATCTTTCAATCTCCTACTTAGTAGGGTTCCATGGCCTGAACATCCCCTTTGACTATTGTATTCTCTTCACTGCCCTTCTCAATCACCAGCCCCTTCCAAACTGTTCTTCTCATATCTTGCTGACAACAAAACCATTTGTTGGAATGTTTGGGTTGATATGGGTTCTACTTTAGGTTTCCAACAAAACCCTACAAACCATCGACCCTTTTGGAGACCAGAATGAAACTTTGCACACACAGTGCATAATGAAGTCTCACTCGAGATGGATTTATGGGTGACTACAGGACCCGAATGTTTGCAATCGTGGAAGGGATGTTACTCATGGAGATGTTAGACATTCTTTCCCTCATATATATTATATCTACCATTCTATAACCATACTCATTCATTAAAGTTCATTATGCAGTAAATATCATGACTTATTCTAGTGCGCGTTGCATTTTACTTCTACCAGATTCATTCATTTAACATAAACAAAGTAATTGCAAGAAATAAAAAAAACATTCCACACAAAGACACCGTTTTACTGTGGTTCACCCCCCCGAGCTACATCCACAAAGATCTGGCATTATTCGATCTTTTATTCATCTTCATCAAGTCATTGTGTTGCACACATTACATCATAAGTGCATATGAAATGCACATGTATACGTGAGGCTGACAAGATCGCACCAAGCTCCACATATTGCGACCTTACCCTCAATTACAATCCATAACTCTCTCTCTAATACTGACTCTAAGATATCCAAAAGTATTTCAACGCCAAGTATAACTCTCTACATCAACCAAAACTTTGGATCTCCTTAGATCTCACAATACATATATATATACTACAAAAGTGGGTTAAAAACCCATTACATCAATGACCAAAACCCTAACCCTAAGTGGGTTAGGTTTTTCCACATTTTAACTTCCTAGGCGCGGCTGGTCCACAATCCAACCATTTTCCTTCGTCGATCCATGTCCTTCTTCCTTCTTTTGCCTTTCCTATTTTCTCACGCTCCTTTTCTGGTCCCTTTTCTAACTGTCTTCATTAATTGTTGTGTTGTTCCCCAAAATGGCTTGCGTCAACAACTTGTTTGTCCAATATTTCAAGAAAGATTTCTATTTTTGCAACACTCTTGCTTTCTGTTTCATCAAATATAAAATCTTGACTAACAATGAATTTTTCGTTAGATAAAAGGAAATATCCCTTCTTCGCATTGGAATATCCAAGTAAGATAAATTTCACACTTCATGAATACAACTTAGTTCACTTTTCTTTAGTAACTAATTCATAACACACTGAACCAAAAACTCGAAGATGTTTGATTCGCAGCTTGAATCCATACCATTCTTCATATGGTGTGATTCCTTCCAAAGAAGCAGTGGGAGATCGGTTCCTTAAGTAAACGACAGTATGAAATTACTTTTCCCAGTATGAGGGACTTAAATTTTTGAAGGTTAACATGGATCTAGCCATGCCTAACAAAGTGCGATTCATCCTTTTAATTGCTCCATTATGTTGAGGAGTGTATACATTTGTGAATTTCCTTCTTATTCCTTTTTCACCACAGAAAGTTTGGAATTCATTGGAAGTGAATTCCCCTCCATTATCAGTGTGTAATGTACCAATCTTTTCCTTAGCTTCGTTTCCAACCAGATGTTGAAAAACCTTGAACCTTTCAAAGGTTTTTGACTTTGCCTTTAAAAAATAAAACCAAGTCATTCTACTGCAATCATCAATGAAGAGTATAAAATATTTACAATCACCTAGAGAAGTTTCCAGGGGTACACAAATATCACTATGAACAAGTTGCAAACATCTGTTTGCATGCCATGAACCTGTTGGAAATGTCTCTCTTTTCTATTTTCCATAAATAAAAGATTCACATCTTGCATTTTCCTTTTGCAAAATGGGAAGTCCTCAAACCAATCCCTGCTTTTTAAGTTGAGAGAGACTTTCAAAATTTAAATGACCATATCGGACATTCCATAATCTTATTGGTGAAGTCGTTGAATCTATAGCTCCCACAAAATCTTTCTTCCTTGAAATGAAATTTCATTTCATCCTAAGAAGCTTTCCATCTTCATATCCCGTCATTACAGTCTTCAAATTCTGTTTGGTTGAGTTGTTTTTCACCCACCCATCTTCCATAATGATTTAATGTCTTGCTTGTCGAATCATCACCAAGGACAACAAATTCTTCTTGAATGTTGGTACATACTAAACATTTGAGATCATTTTCTCTCCAATTCCAGGAAGATAAAATTTCATTGAACCTTTTCCATAAGGTGTGTGTCATATCAACATAAAAAAATATCAAATTTAGTTGACATTCTTGAAATGTCCAAAATAAGTCACATCGAAAAATCATATGTTGAGTAGCTCCAATATCTAAGATCCAAGCATCTTCATATTCACTTTTAACAGAGTAATGGGAAACTTCTAAAGTTGTTGATTCTAAATGCTGAAGTGCAATAAAAACATATTGTGAAGAATCATCCTCTTGATCATTAGCATGATGTGCCAAAGTTGATTGTCACTTAAACTTTGGTATTTTCTTGATTGGAGTACGACAATATTCTGCATAATGACTAATTTTGTTGCATTGTCTCCATACAACTTGATTGAAACCTTTGCCTCTACCATACTAATTATTGTGATTTTGAGGTCTTTCTGATTGAATTCTCATGAAGTTGTTTGATCCTCGTTGAAAATTTGTGTTTCCTCTTCCTTGATTATTGCCTCTTCCTTGATAATTTTCTCTTCCTCTTCCTTGACTTCTTCCTCGACCTTGTCCTCTATACGCTGACTATTCTTGATTACCACATCCTTTGTTACTGAATTGAGCTCCTCTTGCTCTTGAACTTTGAGTTGATGGCTTACTAGTACTTGCTTCTATAAGAAAGACGTCTCACCGACTTGTTTCTTCTTCCCAAAAGTTTTCTCATGTCCAGCTAACAATTCAGTCACCTGATCAAATGTGACCTTATCTAACTTTCCCATCAACTACAAAGTTTTCAATTTTTTTTTATAAGAGGATGGAAACCTCGCAATTAAGATCGTTGTCATCAAATTTTCATCTCCAACAATAAATCCGAGCTTAGATATATCTTGTTTGATGTTCTTTAGTCGGGAAATGTACTCAAGTACATCTCCACCTTCGCTTAATTTTGTAGAAACAATTTCAATTGAAGGTCAACCCTTTTTGTTTCGGGTTGAGTGTCAAGCAGATCCTTAAACGTTTTCCATGTAGACCATGCATTAGAGGCATTTTCAATGTGAACTTACATTTCTTCATTCACAGATGACTTAATTAATGCTAATTCCTTTTCATCTTTTAGCTCCCATTTAGTTAGTGATGTTGCATAGTGAGTTTAGTTGGTTTTATATCACCATTACATACGTCTTTCCATATCTCATTATAAATCAATGTACTTTCCATATGATGTTTCCATGCTTTGTAGCTTTTGGAGCCTTCGAGTTTATCAAGCTCGACAAACAAATTTATCAATTTGGACATCATGAATGCTTGCTGAAAGAAAAAAATTTATGCACCAAATAAGATTGTGCACCACACGAAAAAGAAGATCAAAACACACCACACAATGTGTCGCAAAAAAAAAAAACTATTGGAACTTGGTCTTGACCCTCGTATAGTCGTTTGAAAAAGAGTGATTGGGCTATGTACTTGTCTCTAATCTACTCTTAAAAACTGGTTACAATTTTGCAATTGACATTTTGAGCTCTCTTTATTTCTTGGTAAACAATGGAAGAAATAAAAAAATTACAATTTTTTTATTTTTTAAAGCTTTCAAAAGTTGACATCAATCTAAACTCTTTCGCCCTTGAAGTAATAAATTGCTTCAATTACATCATGAATTTGAATTGAATTCATGCCCCTCTTTGAAGTTAAAAAAAAGACTTACCTCAAATTACAAAACGATCAATTGTACCTTAAAAAAAAAATAGTGATCCCACTCTTTAAAAAAATAATTGATGTTACAGCACCCCCTCAAAGTAAAATTGCTTTTTGGAGGCACGTGGAGACGCTGGAAAATTGCTGCAGTTTCACGCCAAAGTTGAGCCAAACATTGAAATGATTGATCGCTGGATTCCCAGAACGGATCTTGAGGTAATTTCGTTGGATGAATGGGTGAATCACTGTTTTGGAGGTCAGATTTGATAGTTGGATAGATTCATGGAGATGGATCGCTGGATACAGTCTCTGCAACCTCCATTCACCTTCAACTCTTCCGAGCAATCAACGTTGCATTTTAAATTTTAAATATGTGCGGATGGTGTGGCTTTGTATTGTATCTGTATCCGTATCCGAGAGCATAGTAGAAAAAACCCTTCGATCTAGAGAGCGGGATGGCATGGCTTTGTATTGTAGGTTCGGGCGCACTTATTGGAAGAGAGCAGATCACAACAAAATCGTATTGTTGGTTTTGATTGTTGAACGGATCATTTGATTCCAATTAGGAGAAAACCCTAAATTTTAACCCTCCTCACATCAAATAATGTTGAAGAAAAAAAAATTCATGTCATTGTCAAAAAGATTCAAGAAAGAGCCTTTGATGAGATTTACTCAATTCAA
This sequence comes from Picea sitchensis, assembly GCA_010110895.2. Classification (NCBI taxonomy): domain Eukaryota; kingdom Viridiplantae; phylum Streptophyta; class Pinopsida; order Pinales; family Pinaceae; genus Picea; species Picea sitchensis. Next base: position 36,373 of record SNQJ01S0181306.1, read on the forward strand.
GCACTATATATATATCCCACACCTAATTTTAGGTTGGCCAGACCACTATTTATAAGGGAGGTCAACCCCTTATTTGTTCACCCACTTATAAGCTTTGCAACAAGAAAAAAAAGTGAGCAAGTCTTGTGCAACTAGGGGTGACCGTCAAGGAGGGTTCTTGGTCTATGTCTTGGTATCTCTTGGTTAAGTAGTGCACCACTCTTTCCTAGTAAAGGAGGATCTTCTACTTTTTTTTTATCTATCTATAATGATGAAGTTTTGCTCGGTTTTCTTCCCCATGAGGGTTTCCTAGGATAATCTGTGTCTCTATTGTTTCTGTAATTGCCTTTCTTTCAATGATCTTATTTATGCAACTAATGTGCTAAATGATTGTAATAATAAACAAGAACTGTAACTGCTAGTTGTATAAGTAAAACTTCAACATGATATCAGAGAAGGCCTGAAANGTCTCTATTGTTTCTGTAATTGCCTTTCTTTCAATGATCTTATTTATGCAACTAATGTGCTAAATGATTGTAATAATAAACAAGAACTGTAACTGCTAGTTGTATAAGTAAAACTTCAACATGATATCAGAGAAGGCCTGAAACAGACCAACTCATAGTTTATAAGAAGTGACTAGCCTCAACGCACCCTCTAAAACATACCAACTAATAGTTTATAAGAAGTGATTATCCTCAACGCGCCCTCTCCAAAATCTAGTTTTCAGTATTGGAGTTGTTGCAGAATTAGGGTTTTTGCATAAACCCTAAGTGTGACGATTTCCTTGTTAAAGGAGGACTTTGGGGGAAGTAACCACATCTAGGAGCTCTCCCTAGGAGGCTGCATCTACTCCCTAGATCAGAATTCTGAAATTTGAAGTTTGAAAAGTTAGGGTTCCCTCATAAAAACCTTAATTTGCAGTTGCAGTTGTAGTATTAGTTGTAGTTGCAAGACCAGTTACAATGGAAGTTTTTGTGAAGTGTTGGGACATATTTTTTTTGTCCTAGTGTGCCTTACCCTAGCAAATATCCAACTAACTTTAAGTTACAAGTTGAAGCACCTATGAAATTTTAAAGGTTCGTTATTGCTTTCTGCTGCTGCTGAATGGTGCAACTACCTACCGATACTGTCAGAGGTATGTACTTACATATGTTTAAACTATATCATTATTTTAAAGGGTACTTGCAGGAGAAATGTTTTTTTTTCTAAGCAACAATCGTAGATCCGAAAGGATCTTAGATCCAACACATTTAGAGGAACAATGCACCCAAGTCTTGATTAATTTGATATGCCTCTATTTCTTATGGAATTATTGTGATCTTATGAACATCCTTTGTTACTGAATTGAGCTCCTCTTCCTCTTGAACTTTGAGTTGATGGCTTACTAGTACTTGCTTCTATAAGAAAGACGTCTCACCAACTTGTTTCTTCTTCCCAAAAGTTTTCTCATGTTGAGCTAACAATTCAGTCACCCGATCAAATGTGATCTTATCTAACTTTCCAACTATGTACTTATTGTCAGAGGTATGTACTTACATATGTTTAAACTATATCATTATTTTAAAGGGTACTTGCAGGAGAAAGGATTTTTTTTCTAAGCAACAATCGTAGATCCGAAAGGATCTCAGATCCAACACATTTAGAGGAACAATGCACCCAAGGCTCGATTAATTTGATATGCCTCTATTTCTTATGGCATTATTGTGATCTTATGAACATCTAGGTTGTATTTTGATCTGTTGAAGTTATGACTATCATACTAATTATTGGTCAAAATTAAAGTCAAAGTATTAGATTAATTAAATTTGAGATTATAGAGTTTATTCTCTAACCCAGTTTTCTGTCAAGAAAACATATTAGAGTACATAGGACAAGTTGAAGAAAATAATTGTCATCTTGAGTGAAGGAGACTCGAAAGAAAAAAAAAACAAACTCATTCTTGAGGACAAGACTCCAGGTTCCAGGTTTGATTGATTAAATTAATAAGATTCAAATTTACACATATCAAGTTTGATAACTGCTAAACACTACAGTTGTGATAGCAATCTTTGAAAAGTTTTATTATTGAATACTTGGTAGCATGTGAGCACTATCGAGATAAATGCTTACTATAATCATTTACTAGATATAAATAACATCTCCTCTAGGAGAACTTCTTGTTTTGTTTCGAGGTCACCATGGAGGAATGATTGATCATAATGCTAGAAGAGTGTTTCTCTCATTTCTTATTATTGTATTTCTTACTTTTGACCCTTGTTTTAGGCAGGTCATAAGTGATAGCTCTGAAGGAGCTACTGTGATGATTGTTCTTGGTATTGTTTTTATTATTATTATAAAGAGTATTATCCTTGTTTACTGTTTCTCCCTTGTCGTTCTTGTTCCGGGTAGGTCACATGTGATAATCCATAGGGAGCTATAGTGATGATTGTAGGAGGCAATGTATTAGATGAGACATGGAGCATACTATCCAAGTTGTATATATGATCATATACATCCATGTATCGAAGAAGAAGAAGAAGAAGAAGAAGAAGAAGCTACTTTTTCTAGATACAAAACATCTCATACGGAGACAGATCATGAGGAGCAAAAGGCTCCAAATATGTCCGAACAAATCCCTTTGGTGCAGTTAATCACTCTTCAGATCATCAGGAAGAGTTAGTAGAGCCAGAAGGGCCTACCTAGAATCAATGCAATAACCAGAAAGAGACCAACATGGGCCTGTGACACTTTGCAAGATGCAAAGACATATGGCATTCACGAGACATATCAGAGGGAGCAGATGGCTTCAAAGATTATATAGACTCAGAGAGAGTCAAGCTTCAAAGGGAGCATGGAGACTCAGAGTAAGCTTAATCTAAAAAATGACCAGATAAGAAAAAGAGACGTCTTCCAGGACTGAGAAACATATTCCATGAGTTGAGAAGACTAGATCGTAGCTTCAGAGAACTCTAGGAGACATGAAATCTCCTGAGAATATTCCCTTGTTTCAATGACATAAGAGGAATCCAGTCAGAAGGATTGGGATATGGATTTTTCCTTAAGAACAGAAGATAAGTCAGTGGTGACTTCCAATATTGATGTAACTGTTAAGAACCAAATATCAATATAGCATAGAAAAACCTCATAATAAGTACTCAATGCCTTGAAAAAGAGAGAAATTCAGATAATAAGCCTCTTTGAGGGGGAAACCTCCTTATGCCCACATAAATGTACAGTTACAAGATGATTCAAAATTTAAATGTCTCCTTGGTATATATAGGAGACTAAGAGGTATAATTCCAACTAATGGACTAAAGCTGACATAAATAAAATAACATTACTAATATAATATGCCCCAATTAAGGGGTAATGAGCCATTATTTACATGCCCCTCCCCTTGAGACAAGTGTTGTCCACAATGCTTGAGTAACTCTGGATGCTTCTGTATAAAAGACTCATCTTCCCAAGTGGAATCTTCAGCCGATAGTTTCCTCCATTTAATGAGATACTCTGAAATGGATCTATT
>SNQJ01S0181307.1:9706-27032 GCA_010110895.2 Picea sitchensis
GGCGTGTGATAGCCCATTGGAAAGGTATCATCGAGGAGATTCATTTTGGGGGATCAATCATTCATTCAGCTATCATTGAGGAGCTCTATCCCTAAAACCCTTCATTTAGGCCCTCAAAATGGCCCCGGAAGTTAAAACTGCTAAAAATAGTAAATTGCCAAAATTGTCAGAAAACTGTTTTGAGCCAGTTGGAAAAGGTGGATGGCCACCGATAACCATTTGGATCACCAAGTTTCAAAGGATCCCCTCGCACCTAATCCTGGGGCTAACTAATTATCAACGAATCAAATAATCATGTTATGAGGGGATTATTGATATGTTGTCAGGCCGAGCTTCTCACGGACGAGGATGCTTGTTACTTATTGCACCACAGACGAGGCCTTTCACTCCCAACCAATATATCCAGGCAAGCTTCCTCGCTAATGCTCAAAGTTAGAGGTCCATACAGTGGGTTCAAGAACTATATATTGTCTATGTCCTAGAGATATGAGTTACATTGAAGTTCCAACATGCAATAATCATCTGTGTGAATTGAGGAGTAGACATGAAGGATAATAATATATTCCTGGTGATACAACACACAATGGTTCTCTGCCCTGCTGTCCTTCTTCCTACATGGAAAGGATAGAGAAAAAGGGCTATTGTTATTTGGGTTTTCTAAAACCTACAAGGAAGGATAATAATATATTCCTTTTTGAGGTAATGTTGTTTTTTCATGCTAAATATTTGAAAGATTGCCTAAACAAGATGTTGTGACATGGATTGCAATCATTGTTGGTTATTTCTAGAATAGACAACCCCATGAGGCATTGGAATTCTTTGATGAAATGAAACTCCAGGTAGTCGAGGAAATCAACCCTTGAGAGCTTAATCAACCTGTGCAAGTTCGTTAGGATGGTTCTAGATTGCAATCATTGTTGGTTATTTCTAGAATAGACAACCCCGTGAGGCATTGGAATTCTTTAATGAAATGAAACTCCAGGCAATTGAGGAAATCGACCCTTGAGAGCTTAATCAACCCATGCAAGTTTGCCAGGTTGGTTCTTCTTAAATCATTTATTCAACCATTGAGTAATTTATGTTTCCTTCTACAATCTCAAAGCTCGACAATATTAAGAACTAGAGAATCTCTTTCTTGAGTTGGTTTCTTATTCAAATAATCCATTTCGTCTTAAATAATAAGACAGTTCTCAGAATGGGCTTATTATCTAGAGAAGGGGTTGCGGGTCCACCTTAAATAACATAATCATACTTGAATAAACATGCTGAATTTTTTGTTCCAGCACCTGCTAGTCCTTTGCTTGTCCTTGGCCATTAGCGCACCATTAAGGACAACTTTATCTATTTGAAGTATTCGACATCACATGTTCTTGATCACTGGAGTTGCTTGAGGTATTGGTGCCAAAACCTGCTAATAAGAGAAACCATAGTGTGAATTGATCCCTCTTGGTTCAAGAACTATATATTGTCTATAGGAAACTCACTTCCTTTAATAATTACCATAGTCGACGCCTGAATCTTGAATCAAAACATTTGAGATATTCTCCATGATCTTTTGCCTCAATAGGATAAGGTCGGTCTTCTCCTTATATACTCAGATATTCTTGGCAGGTACTTGTTGCTCCTCAACTCCCCTTATTATTATAATTGAAATTATTATTAAGATATGTAATTTCATAATTGAATTTAAATGTGAAGATTAAAGAAATATAATTGGTTATGTAAATGAAATAATAAGTAAGTAAATTATAAGATGGTTTAGAGAATAGAATAAATATTTTTAGTTTTTTGCTTACACTAGCCCATATGCTTTCTCCCACATCAAGACTAATTCTATTATGGTCTAATTCTAAAGGAGACTTATTAATATAACATATTAATAATAATAATAAAAATAATAATCCATTTTTAAGGTCCAAGTCAGACACCTAATTGGTGTATGAGACCCCTTTGTTTATGGGGGGACAAGGGACCCCCTCAGCCCAACGATTTGACTGGTTAAAGTCTACGAAGTTATACATACCCTACCCCCCTCTGGATTTGAACTTATGACCTCTTAAGAGGAAACACATGTTCTTAACCATTACATGTAATATGTTATTACATATTACTAACATATTACATCTTAATATCTGATTCACGAAGATTCCATTTACTACTTTCCTAAAAATACTATTACCACTGTTTCTTTATCTTACTACTATTCCTCCCAATGGATCTTGTTGTTTCTTTATCTCACTACTATTCCTCCGAATAGATCTTGTTGGTACTTATAATTTAGAGTAATATGTAAAGTATTAATATAATTCATGTTCATTATCAAAAAGTCTGAATTCAATTTCTTTCGGAAAATTATGGAGTTCTTCGTTCAAGCCCATCCGCCCCCGCTCCTGGTGGTACTAGGTAAACAGGTGAAACTGAAACTGGAAAAGTTTCTGCGATCCCTGAGATTTTACGCCTGTAAGATAGAGGGACAGGTCAGATTGAGAACCCAAGATACAGGGCTACAATCCTTATCGCAAGCTCATGGATTTGAGGGAAGCCTGATTTAGAGGGAATAAATCTATCGATAAAACGACAAAATCCTTCAAATTGTATCTTACCAAATTCGGGGAAGGTTCGTGGAAAAGTTCATTTTATATACTATATGATGGGTATATGGTTAGTATATACCCACGCTTGCTAGCTTAATTTGCTTTTTTTTTTAAGGTTCGTGGGACGGTTCATTTTATATATTATATGATTATCACTTGACGTCTGGTTAGTATATATCCCATGCACGCCTGCATATACCTATAACGATGTTCTTTCACATTGTAAAACTTTCATTGGTTGAGAAACAATCGTATAATATCTGGAACAATGTTAACTGCCATTTGGTCGGTTGGTCGGTGGGATTTAAGATAAATGCCATTATCCTACTCCGTTGGGAGTAGTTCACTTGCCCAAAGTCGTTGAACAATGATGCAATTGTAGGTCCTCAAAGCACTTTCCAATGATGCAACTGTAGATCCTGAAAGTCTTCACCGCAAGGGCTCTTATAAAGTATGGATCTCTCCATAATCATTTCATTGCATTGCATTGCTGGTGTGATTTACAGATTTTCAATACAGATCTCTAATGGCATCCCAAGTAGTCCATGGCAAACTCAATGCCACTATATTTGAAGCTAGGCACCTTCATCATGGAGGCATACCCAAGTTGCTGAGAAAGGTAATGATATCAACAACCTTTGAATATTGATCTTGTATTGGTTTGGTTTCCTGATTTCTGTTTCTCTACAAGCTGGGTACCTTTGGGGGAAACCCAGCTTGATCTTTTGGTTAAGGATTCATAATTTCCAAAAATGGATCTAAGACTGATGAATTTTTGTTTAGCAGGTGGGCGAGGAAGTTAAGGAGTTTCTCCATCGAGAAGATAGAGAAAGGCACAGCGGACTATATGTCACCATAGACATTGGTGTTGCAAGAATTGTAAGAACCAGAGTTCTTTCCTATGAACCTCGAAACCCAATTTGGAACGAGAGTTTTCACATACTCTGCGCGTATACATCGTCTTCTCTGGTGATCAGCGTTAAGAAGGGATTGGAAATCTCTGCACAAGTGGTAGGAAGAGCCAAGATCCCAATCTCAGAAATCCTCAGCGGTAACGTCATCGAGGGAGGGTATGACTTGTATAACGAAGATTTCTCCGAGAAGTTGAACAAAGCTCAGATCCACGTCCGCCTCCAGTTCAAACACGTCTCAGAAGATCCGTATTGGGGTTCCGGGATTCGAGATGGGGACTTCCCTGGAGTCCAGCATGTGTATTTCAAGCAGAGGAAGGGATGCAGAGTCAATCTATATCAGAACTCGCACTTATCAGAGCACTATCGTCCCAGGATAGAACTGGGTCATGGGAAAGAGAGAACCTTTTACAGGCCTCCGAGATTGTGGGAGGAATTGTACGAGTACTTTAATGGGGCAGAGCAATTTATATACATTGCTGGGTGGTCTGTAAATACCAAGATTACGCTTGTCAGGGACAAGGAAAGAATGATCCCTGGTGCAGAAGGTGTGACGTTGGGTGAGCTTCTGAAAAAGAAAGCCGAGCAGGGAGTTAGAGTTTTGGTCCTCATCTGGGAGGATAGGACGGCCGTGGAACTTCTCAGAAACCAGGGACTTATGAAGACCCACTGCGACGAGACGCTCGAATATTTCAAGGGAACCAAGGTCTACTGCTTTGTGTGTCCCAGACATGCAGCCCGTTCGTTGAGTGCCGTTCAGAGTGTGGAGATCGCAGCCGAGTTTACCCATCACCAGAAGACCGTGAGCCTTGACGCCAGCATCAAAGGCTCTGGAAATCGCCAGGTCGTGAGTTTCGTGGGAGGAATCGATCTCTCCGACGGAAGGTATGATAACGAGATCCATTCGCTATTTAGAACCCTGAATACTGTCTACAAGGATGATTTTCATCAGAACAATTACAAGGACGCGGATCTTCAGCACGGAGGCCCCAGGGAGCCATGGCACGATGCCCATTCTAAGATCCAAGGCCCGGCTGCCTACGATGTCGTGACAAATTTTACTCAGCGGTGGACAAAGCAGGCCGATTCGAGCCTCCTCCTAAATCTGGATGATTTACCGGGTCTCCTACAGCCCGGTGCAGATTTTGAAGGCCCGGACGCTTGGAATGTTCAGATCTTCCGGTCCATAGACGATGCTTCGGTCGTGGGATTCCCTGCTAATCCGTCCGATGCGCCCGAGCTGGGGCTGGTGACCCTGAAGGACCAGGTTATAGACAAAAGCATCCAGTGCGCCTATATCGAAGCCATCCGGCGAGCGAGGGATTTCATTTACATAGAGAATCAGTACTTCTTCGGTAGCTGCGCTTCGTGGGACCGAGACCAGGACTGCGAGTGCCTGCATCTCATTCCGATTGAGATTGCGCTTAAGGTGGTGAGCAAGATAAGAGCCCGGGAGCGGTTCGCCGTGTACGTTCTGACCCCGATGTGGCCGGAGGGGATACCGGAGGGGGATACCGTGCAGGCCATCCTACATTGGTTCAGGAACACCGCACGCATGATGTATCAGATGATTGGGGAGGCGCTCAGGGAGGAGGGCCTGGAGCACGAGTTCCACCCGACTGATTATTTGAATTTCTTCTGCGTTGGGAACAGGGAGGTGAATCTACCGGGCGAGTATGTACCTCCTGAGAGGCCAGAAGAAGGCACAGATTACTGGAATGCCCAGATGCATAGGAGAACCATGATCTATGTCCATGCGAAGCTCATGATAGGTAGGTAACTCTTTCATTTTGTCCTGCGTCAAAGGCGCGGGCTACCATACTTGCATTTAATATATTTGAATGGCCACCGAATTGATATGCTTGCTTCCATCGCACCAGGCTGTAAATGCTTTTTTTTGGGGGTGAATTGTGCAGTGGACGATGAATATATTATCATAGGATCGGCCAATCTGAACCAGCGATCCATGGACGGAGCCAGGGACACCGAAATAGCCCAAGGATGTTACCAGCCACACTATATCAATCAGCAGGGTCGGAGAGCTCGAGGGGAGATATTCGGATATCGGATGTCCCTGTGGTACGAGCATTTTGCACATAAGAATGGAGGCCTGCGGCGCGAATATCTTCATCCAGAGAGTGTTGAATGCGTGAGGATGGTATGCAGGATATGCGAGGGAACTTGGGACTCTTTTGTGCAAGAGGAGACTGTGGAGGATCTGCCCGGGCATCTTATGCCATTCCCTATGCGGGTTCTGAAGGACGGGTCGTTGGATGAGGAGGAGGGTATTGTGTTCCCTGGTACCAAGGCTTCTGTGAAAGGCAAAAAGTCTGATGTCCTTCCCCCCATACTCACAACTTGATCACCTTGGCCTTCCTTCCAAGCTCTTTTCAGGTCATCCTTATCTCTTAATAATTATAAGCTGTTGTTATCGGCCATCCTTATCTCGACTATGTGCATCCTACGGTCACGGAGAAAAATCAACGGCAATCAACAGTTGACTTTTGACTTTGTGTCAGCAATCAATGGTTGACTTTGACTTGAATGTCAGTTGGAAGGAAGGAAATAAGTTTGATAACCAATATAATAAAAAGTTTAGCTTTTTCATTATTTTGATGAATAAATAGGTTTAGCAAAAAGATTAAATCTAGTTTACTTTTGTGGACGGTTTTGGATGGAAAATGTGTGTACATAATGATAATAAAATGATAAAGAATTTTTATTTTTTTTTAATAAGTTTTGTTTAAAATTTGATTAGAAATTTAGAAAATTTTAAATATATTTTAAATAATATGGATTTTTGAGTACATATATCAATTTATGTATTAAAAAAAGTGATTTAACCAATTTAAAATTGTGATTTTATTAATAATTTCTTTTTAAAAGCAATTTTTAGATTATACCTAATAATAAAAAGTAAAAAAAGTATGATCAATATAAAAGTGTGCCATAATGGGTTTTACCTTTAATTTTACTGGGTTTAAGGTTTTTTTGGGTTGTATTCAAGTTATTTATGACTAACCAAAAATCAGATCCATTTACTGTGAATATTAAAAATAAAAATAAAGATGAGGATATTTGTGATAAATGATAAAAATAAAAGCATATGAACCTCCCCTTCTTGGTTTTTTTTTTTATATAAATTATAGATGTAAGTTTGTTTTTATGGATAGTTGATTCTTAACCCGTTCATACCCTTATCCTACGCTGAAATAAACAATACTTCCCTATTCATTGAAAACTCTGCAATTGCTTTGTTTTTAAGATGAGTTTTACAAGCTTTCTCTCTGGATTATGTTGTAAAAGTTAATGCTTCAACGTCAAACAAATTGTCAAAGTTAATGCTTCAATGTCAAACAAAACAGTAAATGTTAAATAACATACTTGCAATACAAATGTCTATTCTTTTGTTATTTGTTAACTAGTTATAATATTTTATTCGAATTTCAATAAACAAAATTGATAGTCATTTGAATGAGTCCACAAAACATTAAAATTTTATTATATACTTTATTTTTTAATACAAAAAATATTCATTTATGTATTTTCTTTCCAAGATGACTAGATAATCATTATTGTTCATGTATGTATTGTCTTTCCAAAATGTCTGAATAGTCATATAGGAAGAGACTTCATCAGTACAATGAGACGGTTCCAAAAACATAATGAATGCTAAAAGCTATCGCCAACAAAATGCTCAATTCACTTGCTTTGATATGATCTACCTTCAACCACCACCATGCGGCTAACTTAAGCATTTGACATAATATAATTCACATAATATAATTCATATAATATAATTCATATAATATAATTCATATAATATGTTTGCTTTTAGCATTAAATGAGAGGATGAGACACCTTTTTTTCCCAAAAGAAATTACTCAATTTTATAAAGGTATAAAAATTTTATAAAATGCAATGCCAAATGAGAGGATGAGACACCTATCAAAATGCAATGCCAAAGCATGTACAATGACAAAGTCACAAAACTACAATAACTAAGGTAAATGCCAAGAGTCAAAGCTAACACCCATGGTGTAATTGAATAATCAACATTGTCTACTTTACAATGTTTGAATAAAATTCAATTCAATTGTCATTTGCTTACTCCTAGCAAAGCTTAAGGGAGTGTGGTATAATTGAGCATTAACACTAATGTAAATATGTATTTGAACAACTTAAAGGAATATAAAACAAATTAATTTATGGATGATAAAAAAAAACATCGTTTACTTTGCAATGTTTGAATAAAATTCAGTTCAATTGCCATTTGCTTACTCCTAGCAAAGCTTAAGGGAGTGTGGTATAATTGAGCATTAATGATAAAATAACTTAGATAAAAAATGAAATTTATCAAAAGCCATTCTTTACTTACAAGAAACATTTACTAGGCAATGGCACTCTTACCCTCAGTGCAAAGATGGTTAAATGGAGATGAGTACAACATTTGATCTTTTTGGGCTCTTCTCTTCAATGCTCTTCTCCATAACTTTTTTTCTAATGGACTACCTTGGAAAATCAATTATCACAATGATTCCTTCCAATTTTCAAGGTGAATTTTTAAATATTTTCTTAACTTTATTAAAGGAATTAAATATTTATTATAACCCCCGGATGGGGTGTTAGTGCGGGCCACATGGCGGGATGAGGAGGAGAGGACAGGCCAGCGCGGTAGGGGACCATGTGTCGGGCTCGTGCCAAGACCCACCGCCTAATCCATGAATTTAATCGCCTTTACAACGTCCGCTGCACCATTAACACTGGTGCACCCGACTCCCATTATTGTCTCCTCCATGGCTTCTTTGTTTGCAGGCGACATTAACCCCTGCATGCGTCCCGACCCTCTTATCCCTTAGCTGCCCAGACCTGGCTTACTCTGGTTTCCATCCTTCATGGTGCTCACCGCCTTCGGACTTCTCCAGGCTCTCCACGTCCATCCGGGACATTCTTCTCAGTTTTGCCTTCCCTGCGAGCTCAGAATGTTGCGACAAAGAGGGAGGCCAAGGAGAGGATCTCCATGGCATCCTCCTCGGCCCCGAGTATTTGTTTCTTCCCCTGGCTCGCCCTCTACGCACTCCTCGCAGCCATTGTAGCCCTAGCTGGAACCTCTCGCCTCCTCCACCCCGCCTGCCTCCCGGTTTGAAGGTATGGTCATCACCGACAGCTCGCCGGGATCTCTCTCATGATTTCCCGCAGTTCCTTCGAATTCCCTAGCTAGCGGGCCTTCTTTTGCACCGGTAGCCTACTCCTCCCGCCCACCCTTGGAGGCGCCACCCTTTCTTCGGAATGCCTAGCACAGGCCACACTCTTCCATCGACTCCATCCCCGACTCGCAGCTGCAAGACAGTCTGGCCATCCTCTATGGGCTGGTTTTTTAGCTCCGGCAAGGATTGGAGGACCTTCATTTCCGATTGCAGCTATTGGATGGGAAAACCTCGGCTCTCCTTCAGATCCTTTCCACTTTCCAGGGGGCTTTCCACTCCACTCCAGAAGCCGCGGTAGCAACAGAGCTGCCCCATGCAGAGCCAGTCGACAGGAATGAATAGGTGCAACAGCCAAAAGGTGGTGACTTGGTGCAGGCCACGCACGAGGACACGGAGGCTACGACAGCTATGGGCCTCCACGCGCACAATCCATCCGGAGTCACTCTGCCAGCTGCTAACCTGGAAGGGGGCAACTTGGATGCTGACATGCAAATGGAAGGGAAAGGGACACCCGTCGAAGAGGAACCTTGGGACACGGCATACCAAGCCACCTGGCCAGGTTATTTGCCAAGTGTCTGACCCCTCTGGGGATCTGATCTTTTTACTAGTTTATTTTCTTAGCTGTAGCCTAGTCAGATTAGCTCTATTTATCTAAGACTGTTAGACTATAAAATGCTAGACTTAGCTGACTGGCTGAACTGGTTTCCCCTTTCTTGGGGCAGTTCGATAACTACAGCACGGTTGTTTTCAAGCTTCTGCAACTCTGGTCTGGTTTTGAAGACTCTTTATATATAAAATCTCTTACTTACAAAAAAAAAAAAAAAAATGTTTATTATAAAATATTAATTTTTTCAAATCAATAAATACTTATTATAAAATATTAATTTTTCCATTTAATATCTAATTCAAATCAATAATAAGTACTAAAATTGACATGTCATATGAAGTGCACTTATACACATCTTTTACATTTTAAAATCAAAGGTACATGTCATGATAATTATACACATTTTTTACATTTTTATAAATTCTAAAGTCATGTAAATTCACATGTCATATGAAGTGCACTTATACACATTTTTTACATTTCTATATTTTTATAAATTTTAAAGTCAAAGATACCTATCATGTGCAAATAATAAAACACTTTTACAAAATTAGTATACAAAATTTTCAATTAACAATTATGTTTCTTTGCTTAAAGTTCAAGTTTCCAAATAAACAATATTTATTTATATCCAAATTTTCAAATAATTGCTTTCTACTCCATCAAGAACTCAAAGCTCATATTTGATATGGTGAGTTCGAAAATTTTTATTCTGATTAAAAGAATTATATATTTAAATATAATATTATAAATATTAAATAATTATATTTTCAAAATTCCATAATAACATAACAAAATAACATAACAAAAGAGAGCCGTTCAAAGCAACTAAATATTTATCTATTAAAATATTAAGAATAATGATGTTTTTGAAATCGATAGCAGCTTGTAACATACATGCATTTATATACACATATTTGTGAAATATTAATGTGAAAAATAAAAATCTAAATTTATTTTATAAATAATAATATTTATTTATTTATGATAATGAAATAATAATATTTATTTATTTATGATAATGAGTGAGGTGTTAAAGTTTTTTTCAATAAGTTCCCAATACTACAAAATTACATCAACCATAACAATTAAGCGAGCATGGTTTGTTGTATATGGATGAACTCACGAGTTTTGTATTTAATGATGTATATGATTTATCTTTTGTTATTTTGTGTGTATAATTTTATGAGATCATGAATAGTTTGTAATATTTTATAAGTAGGATATAAATTATTTAATTATATGTAAAGATGGTTTAATAGAATTATTGAGTTATTTTATTAATTTTATTAATAGTAATGAAAGAGTAATTGTTGTTTCAAGAGAGTGATAATGTGTATTTTATATAGATGTGTTAAGTTTTGATAATAAATTAAATTGAAAAAAAAATAAAGTAAAAAAATAAAAATAAAAAATAATTATAATAAAAATAAAAATATATGATTTGATTGAGAGAAGAAAAGTGCATTCAACATTGAATATGGATGATATATGTGAAGTTAATACAATACAAAAACTTCCCTGGATGGGGTGTCAACGAGTGGTGCCATGAGCACACATGTGTGTTGCCAAGTCGTCACCTTGCTATTCATTGAAAACCTTGTTCAATCGGATGATTAAACAATTAATGTTGTCTGTTGTGAGGAGGAAAGGAAGAATAGGAAGGAGTATGAACTCCTCCCCTCAATTGTTGACATGATGATTTTGCGTGGGATTTCATGGAGCTGGTATAGTGAGAAGAGGCCCTGGTATTTGATAAGGAGTTCCATCGCAAGGAAGTGGAGGACAAAGAACAAAGTGGATAATGATAATTTGGTGAGGCGTTGTGAGAAGCTCAGTAGGATGATAATTTTTGGTGGGATAGGGATCCTTTTATCTAGCGAACATATTGCATTTCTAGTTTTCCCCTATGTTCCATTGTGTGAGAGGAAGAATGGGTGTTGCAATCGCCTCCTGGCAGGCCTAGGGAGTGTCTCTGGTTGGTTTCTAGGTATTTCATTGTATTTCCATTAGTGTTTATGGTGGTTGTTTTGGTTTGTTCTACTAAGTTGGTGTGGGGCAGGTTGTTCTACTCATTGAAAACTTTGCAGTTGATTTGTTTTTAAGATGTGTTTTACTAGATTTCTCTCTTGATTATGTTGTCAAAGCTAATGCTTCAACGTCAAACAAAAGGCATTGTCTAACTATTTTACGAAATGGTTTTTTTCACTAGAATTCGACGACATAAATTTGCACGAAATCATTATTTTTTGTTGTTTAAAATCCAGTTTTGAATGCAAAAATTGGTTCAACATGTTGAAGAACCCATGGGGAACTTGGATTATACAGAAATAATCACTCAAATCTGAGGGATTTGACAATTTCCTGTCGAATTTCGGGCAAATGTCCCCAAAAAAAATCGTCGGAGAACATTCATTTCGTAGAACGTTTAGACTACGACCAAACAAAACTGTAAATTTCAAATAACATACTTGCAATACTAATGTCTATGCCTCTTTAATTGTTTTTTGTTCACTAGTTGTAATATTTGATTTGAAATTCCAATAAACAAAATCGATAGTCATTTGAATAAGTCCACAGAACACTAAAAATCTGTTTTTTAATAAAAAAAATGTTCATTTATGCATTATCTTCTCAAAATGACTCAATAATAATATATGAAGAGACTTCATTACTTATCTATGTATTGTCTTCCCAACATGACTAGATAGTCATATATGAACAGACTTCATCAACACAATGAGCATGAGATGGTTCCAAAAACATAATGAATGGTCCTACCTTTAACCACCATGTGGATAACTTAAGCATTTAACATAATTAATTCATATAATATGTTTGCTTTTAGCATTGACACCCATCAAAATGCAATGCCAAAGCATGTACAATGACAAACTCACAAAGCTACAATAACTAAGAACTAAGGTAAATGCTAAGAGTCAAAGGTAACACCCATGGTGTAACTAAACAATCCAACATTGTCTACTTTGCAATGTTTGATAAAATTCATTTCAATTGTCATTTGCTTACTCCTAGCAAAGATTAAGGGAGTGTGGTATAATCGAGCGTTAACACTAATGTAAATATGTATCGAACGATTTAAAGGAGTATAAACCAAACTAAGCTATGGATGATAAGAAAAAATTAGATAAAAAATGAAATTTATCAAAAGCCATTCTTTGTTTAAAAGAAACATTCACTGAATTGTGATATGAAGGCAATGGCACTCTTACCTAGGGTGCATACGACCCAAAGATGGTTTACTCAAGGTGAGTACAACCTCAAGATGATTCACTAGATATGAGTACCACCTCAAGATGATTCACCGGAGATGAGTGCAGCCTCAAGCAGCACAATAAACACACAGTTTGCATCCTTAGGGATAAAACAAATAGTGGTTAATACAAAGTTCTTGACATTGGTAGAGTATTAATGGAGAAAACATTTTTTGAGTGAAGCTAACATAAATGGGATTCATCTTTAAACCATTAATACAACTACATGTAGTGTATTAAATATAGAGAATAGCTTCCTTAACTCACATACGTAGAATTTAACACAACATACAACAACACAATATTTACCCTAGAAACCCAAACGATAAAACCAACATTTGGTTTGGGGTATTATTCTACTCAAAAAATGCTTACAATGGTGAGTTGTATTCTCAAGCAAAGATGGATTTTGACTTACTAGCAAGATTGTAGATGGCTCTAGCTCATAGACAACCTTTGATCTTTGAAGAGGATTCTTCTTTAGAGTCCTTACCCCGCCACTATACTGCTTCTTCATTTTCTCTCAGCTTCTTTGCACTCCTCTCTTCAATGCTCTTCTCCACAACGTTTTTTTTAATGAGTTGTATTGGAAGATCAATTTTCACAATGATTCCTTTCAATTTTCAAATAAATTTTTAGATATTTTCTCAAATTTATTAAAAACAATTAAATACTTATTATAAAATTTTAATTTTTTTAATTTAATATCTAATTCAAATCCTAAAATTAACATGTCATGAAATGCACTTATACACATTTTTTACATTTTTATAAATATTAAGGTCAAAGGTACATGTCATGTGAAGTGCAAATAATAAAGCACTTTTACGAAGTTAGTATACAAAGTATTCAATTAACAATTATGTTTCTTTGCTTAAAGCTCAAGTTTCCAAATAAAAAATATTTATTTATATCCAAATTTTCAAATGATTGCCCTATACTCCATCAGGAACTCGAAGCTCATATTTGATAGGGTGTGAATTCGGGAAATTTTATTCTTAAATATGATTAAAATAATTATATATATTTAAATATAATATTATAAATATTAAATGATTATATTTTCAAAAATCCAATCATAAAATAATAACATAACAAAAGAGCTTTGTTATAAGCAATTAAATATTTATCTCTTAAAATATTAATAACGTTGATGTGTTTGATATCGTCACGCATCGACTAGAAAGCAGCTTGGAAGACATGAATTTTTATACACGTGTGAAATATTAATATGAAAAATAAAAATTTTAAATTATTTTATAAATAATAATATTTATTTATGATAATGGGTGAGGTGTTAAAGGTTTTTTATTAAATAGGTCCCCAATACTACAAAATTACATCAACATATGGCAATTAAGCGAGCATGGTTCGTTGTATATGACAAAGGATGAACTCATGAGTTTTGTATTTAATGATGTATTTGATTTATCTTATGTTGTTTTGTTATTTTGTTTGTATAATCTTATGAGGTCATGAATAGTTTGTAATATTTCATAAGTAGGATATAAATAATATATTATATGTAAAGATTGTTTAATAGAATTAATGAGTTATTTTATTAATTTTATTAATGGTGATAAAAATTTATTGTGTAGGAGTGATAATGTGCATTTTGTGTAGATGTATTAAGTTTTGATAACAAATTAAATTGAAAAAAAAATAAAGTAAAAAAATAAAAATAAAAAATAATTTTAATAAAAATAAAAATATATAATTTGATTGAGAGAAGAAAAGTACATTTAACATTGAATGTGGATGATATATGTGAAGTTAATACAATACAAAAACTCACTTAGATGAGGTGTTAATGAGTGGCGCCATGAGCATACATGTGTGTTGCCAAGCCACCACCTTGCCATGCATTGAAAATCGTGTTCAATCGGATGATGAAAGAATTAATGTCGTCTGTTGTGAGGAGGAAAGGAAGAACAGGGAGTAGTATGAAATCATCCCCTCAAATTGTTGACATGATGAGTTTGTGTGTGATTTCATGGAGATGGTATAATGAGAAGAGGCTCGGGTATTTGATAAGGAGTTGCATCGCAAGGAAGTGGAGTACAGAGAACAAAGTGGATAATGATAATTTGGTGAGGAGGAGCCATTAGAAGCTCAGTAGGATGGTATTTTTTGGTGGGATGGGGATTCTTTTATCTAGTGAACATATTGCATTTCTGGTTTGCCCCTATGTTCACTACTACATATTGAAAAATTTGCAACGAATTACTTGCAACAAAAGTAGCATTTCGTCGCAAAAATGAAGATAAAGATTTGAATTTATCTTTTTTTTTTTTAATCAACCAGTGTTCATCGCCTAGGCGACAACCTCTATCTATTGTCGCATCGTTTGTTGCATGGGCGACGACACAAATATTAATGTTGCTTTTTTCTAAGTCACCCAACTATTTGACAAAGTCAATATTGACTTGGTCAACGCTCATCGCATGTGTGATGGGACAAATATTTTTGTTGGTCTATTCAAAAAGTCACCCAACTATTTGACAAAGTCGATATTGACTTGGTCAACATTCCTTGAAATGGCAACGAAAGAAAACATATAAATATTTAACAAATTATTGATGTTGCGACAATCTTTTTCCAGCCGAAAAAATTGCTCAATTATATTGATAAATATAATGTGTTCTCATCACAATACATCCATAGGGCTCTTACAAGCGAGTAATCTGCCATAAATGAGAGAAGAAAGGGATGGTATATCTGATTGCTAGTATAGATAGTCTGCAAATAAGAAATATATTGAGTTCTGAATGAGATAATGTAACCGAAAAAAAAACTGTTCATGCAAAAAAAGATCTAAATCCTCCAGCCTTAAAAGATTTTTATAGTATGTCTAGGGCCCTCATCGCCATCCAACCACTGGTTGTATGAAATATAGTCTATTGTTTTTTCCAATGCTTTCTTTGATAGCAGATCTGCTTCCCCATTGTATTCACGAGAGGCATGAGTGAAGATGAGATTTTTAAATGAATCTTGGTGTAATTTGATTTGTTCCATCCATGTTATAAGAACTGTTGAATGTAAAGAGCCTGATTGATTTAGCTAGTCAATAACCACTTTGGAGTCGCCTATCAACTGGAGATGTTCAATGTTAAGTCTGGTAGCTAGGTAGAGTGTGACCCAGGCACCCAAGAGTTCAGCTTTTGTATTTGTTCCCGGGCCATAGTTGAAGTTCCAATTGTAGTAGTTGTCTTTATGTAATTTAATTATTCCTCCCGCCCCACAAAGATTTCCATTTTCTTGCGTTGCGCCATCGAACCAACCTGTGGTTGTGTCACCTGAGATGTGTGGGTTGATAAGAATCTTTTTTGTATCAGAGATCGGATGAGTATCTCTCCAAAGTTGAAGTAATCCAATAGTTTTGTATACAACAACGTTGACAGTGTAAGAAGTATTTTCAAAAATAAGGTTGTTTCTAGTCAATCACATATACCAAGTAAACAGGAGCAGAAGAAGTTTGTAAGTATGTTCATGTTGTGTCCAATGTGAAAGACTGTCAAATAATGTGGTGCCATTCCAAGTGGTGGAAATGTGAAGATCGAGAGCCATATTTTGCCGAACCTGGCGCGTGAAGTTGCAATGGATAAAGAGATGTTGGATAGATTCGACTTCTTTATTGAAGAGCTAACAGATGTTTGTCCCTGACCACCCTTTCCGCTGGAGATTATCCCAGGTGGGGATTTTTTTCTCAATAGCTAACCAGTTAAATAGTTTAATCTTGAGAGGGAGTTTCCAATGCCAAAAATGTAAACGCCAGCCACTAACAGAACTGTGTCCAAGGGAATTAATAATTTCAGAGTAGATATTTTGGACAGAGATGATACCCGTGTTGTTTGCACCCATCCACAGGAGATGGTCCTCGATTGCTGCTATTAAATTGATACCTATATGATTAAGATATGTACAATACCTGTCCCATTCTTCTGTTAGCGTTGGCTCTAAGGATAGATCAAGTGTCGATTTCCAGCTACCGGTCGGGTGGTTGTGTTGATCTGTATGCATTGCCTGGAAGAGGAAAAAAAAAAAATTTGGTGTAGGGTGTCAAGCAGAGGAGCGCTCAGAAGATAGGTCTGGTTGAGACCGGTGATACGATCTACTCCAAGGTGTATAGAGTAGCCAGAACCTGGCTTTCAGCAAACTGATTTTTGAATGCAAGGTGTAGCTTTTACAAGATGCTTCCAAGTCTATGAAGCAGATTTGGAGTGTGGGGATCCATTGCACAACCAAGAGTTTGTAGTGGTATAAGGCCAGTACTTGTCTTTGGTGACAGTGCTCCATATCCCATTAGTTGTCAGGGCACGCCATAGGGATTTGGCCGCCAAGGAAGTATTAAAGTGAAAGAGATTTTTTAATCCCCATCCACCCAGGGGCTTTGGAGTAGCCAACTTTTCCCAGTTGCAGAGGTGCAGTCTTTGGTGATTCTTATTTCCTGACTAGAGGAAGTTGTAGAAAATTTTCCTGAGTTTGTTCAGAACCGAAATGGCAATTGCAACAAGTGTCATCTAGTAGACTGGTTGTCCTTTGAGGACCACCTTGATAAGTGTGAAGCGGCCTCCAATAGAGAGTCATCGATTGCACCAGTGCCCGATTTTATTCCCCACCTTTTTTATAAGCCAGTTCCAGTCTGAACTTTTATAGCAATCGGCTTTGATGTGGTAGCCTAGATAATGGATTCCAAGAGAGAGATGTTGAAAGGTGTGAGGGAAGATATCCT
>SNQJ01S0181308.1:0-19287 GCA_010110895.2 Picea sitchensis
ATACCTGAGGCCGATAAAGGAAGAGATCAAGCTTAAAATTAAAGGTGGTAGAGACATGAATGACAGTAATCAATAGGTGCGATCTCTCAAACAATAGAATGACAATATGACACAATAGATTCAAAAGATGTAGCAACAAAATCAAGATCTTGAGATGCAACATTCAAAACTACAGAAGAAATATCAAAAGTTGCAGAAAAAACACCAAAAGACCTGCATGTTCCCAAAGGAGATCATCTAATGTCTATTGCAGTCAACAAGTAAGAGAATTTGAAGCATGTGCAAGCTTGGTATTCTAGTGTTAAAGGTTCTTCTCCAGTTATTGGAACGCATGTGTATCCATGTAAGGTCATTAACGAATTCTATCTTTTGAAGAATTTTTTTATGTGACTCCTTCACTTTAGTTATCAGTAGTGACTCTAGTCATAGTGATATAATATTTTTGGTTAAGTTAAAGATATTACTACCAGTTCTAATAAAGGTTTCTTTTTTATATAAACAATGTTTGATCTGAAAATATAAGGCTGACTTGTTATGCTATGCAAGCACCCCTACTTCATTAAAATAAACTTTACAGGACCTTGCTTCATGTGTATAAAAATGCAAAATAAACTTATGTGTTAAGTTTGTGCTTCTTTCTTTAAATGTGCATGTATCTTCTTGTAAATACTTATGTGCGAGCAAATGTTCTTTTAGATGGTTAAACATGTACTTGAAATCAATACAAAGCAACACAACTTGCAGCAAATAAACCATCAAACGCACAACAAGAACAACATGATAAAGGAGTTCACCCCCCTACGGGCTACATCTCCTTGAGCCTCCGTAATGGACTTGGCTCTCTGGGATTAATTAGTCAAAAGTTCTTTTACTAAGTTCATGTATCTTCTTGTAAATACTTCTATAAAAGGAAAGTAAATGTTCTTTTTAGGGATGGTTAAACATGCACTTGAAAACACAACAATATAACTTTGCAGCAAATAAACCATCAAACGACAACAAGAACAACATGATAAAGAGTTCACCCCCAACTGGGATACATCTCCTTAAGCCTCCAGAATGGACTTTGCCTGGATTAATTAGTCAAAAGTTCTCTTTCATGCTGCTCAACTCCAATGGAAAACAAACTGCACGCATTGAGATCAGAACATATTAAAACCCCAAAATGACTAATAACACTCTGAAAACGTATCATGGATCATGGCTCGCATGACCTCTTCTACATGTGGCCATAAGTTTCCCTAAGCTTCTCTTTGGCAAAACACCTGTAAAAGTCCTCAAAAAGCCTCTGAAACCTGTCCAATGTGTTCAGAGCATAGCAATTAGCCATGATATTTAAATCACAGAAAATAGACATAGGTTCACCAAACCATGTCCTCGATCAAAGGGCCTAAGCTCCCTGTGAGTTTGCTGAAACTTCTGCAATGGTGAATAACCTGCTGAAGAAGTCTTCAAATGGCTGTGGCACCAATGGATTCAGCACGGCCCTAAAACCCCTAGCTGGCTTTTACGGCACCTCAATCGCCAAACAATGAAGAAGATATGCTCCTCCATTTTCCTTCTTCAAGCTTTGCTGGAACTGGCTCTTCAAAACGCACCTCTGTGTGCATCAACCAAACTGGAAATACCGCTCCAAACGCGCGTTATAACTCAGCACCGGACGCAACCGCCAACGGTGTAAACCGTAGGACGGTTAGGGCGCCTCCAGCCCCCAACTGCCTTGGCACTGTCATATGGCCACATGACCGCGCGTTTTGGCAAAAGTGGTTCAACCGTTCAAACGGTAGCAACTCCCGCACGCATTAACCGTTGGTTATATTACATATGTGCTACATCCGCATTAACCATTGGTTATAACATATATACGGTGTACAATGTTTACAATTTGCACGCGCGTTTTTGTATTAACACATATTACATACAGTTATAAGTTATATATCGTGGTTTGGGCTTATTCCCACCCCCTTTCAAACTATACATAAATTCAACCATAAATAAAAGCCCGCCCGCACTATTCACAAGGAATAATGGCGGCACTATTGGTTAGCAGAGTTGTATTAAGTTTATACGGTGGGGGGAGGTCCTGGGTTCAAACCCGCGGACTCCCAAATTTCTTTGCATACCATATGAACTAAACAAATGGGGACACGTGGCACCCAAGAATTGGCCCACGTGTCTCTTCCTTATTCGCCTGCAATTGGACACGTGCCGACTTCCCACTGGACAACAATCAACCAATCAGAATGTGCCAACGAACAACCAACAAATGTGCGCCACGTCATCCCTCTGCCAAAGCCAGCAGTATGGCCTCCACGGGCTGCATGGACTGTACGGACAGGTGTGGTCAACACTCCAAATTTGACCTTTTTTGACTGATGGTAAATCGCTGATATCTCCTCCATACGGACTCCATTCGCGGAAAAAGTAAATATACCGCTGAATCAGGAAAACGTAGACAGACGCAATGGTACCTGTTTTCGCCTCAATCCGGAAGCACTTTGAAAATTGAGCAAATTTTGACCGTCCGCATTTTGATCACACCTTCCTAATCGAAGCTTTTGACCTTACAAAAGCTTATAATTATCTTTCAAGTTATATCAAATATTTTCATATCACCTCAATACTGGACATGTCGGCAATCGCGAACTGCTACGCCCTTCAACCATCGCTCAATACGGGCCGACCCATCGCTTCTCTCTCTGTGCTTTGAAGAATGCCAACCTTCCCACCGAGAATCAAGTCCCTCAACTCTTCAATGTCAACAACATCAACTCTCCAATGAAGAAACCTCCTCGACATCTTATCATTGTGGTATAGAAAAATATCAATCTTGAAAACAAATCATGGCTAAGATTGAAAAATGATGTCAACAAAATCTTTTTCTCTTCAAAAAAACTCAAGGTAATCCCGTACTCCATACATACATGGAATAAAATCAAATTTCAAGTCAATAAACACCATCGACTAACACAAGCTCTAACAATCACGACGCATTAATAAATATGCTATTAGAAAATCATCTACACCAATCAAGACTCATCTGAACATCATATCGACTCCATAAATGCACACATAATGCGGAAAAGTGCATTTACAATCGAGAAATGAAAACTCAATTTGGTTAAGAACCAACCATTTCAATACTCAAACCAACTCGAACGTATGACTTTTGGTCATGAACATGCTCTTCTTGTGAATCATCTTGATTCACGTCGATGATGGAATCTCCTTTTCCATTCTTTCCAATATCCTTATCCAACCGCTCGAGGCTGTGGATGAATAGTTGGATACAACGTCCAGCATTGATCAACAAGATGACCCCGCTTCTGACAGTGAGTGGAAACCTTTTGCATCCTCCTTTCAATACCGCCTTGCTTAGAAAGTTTCCTAAAAGCTGCCAATCTTTTCCAACACTTGAAAACATGATGGTTATACAAACCAAAATACGTGCATGGATTCTTTCTTTTAAAACTTATCATGATTAACATAATTAAATGCAACTGAGTGATAAGAAGAAGTATACCTTGAACATTCACCTTTATCATCTCTTTGAGGAGGTGAATTTGAAGAGTTACGAGCTCTCCTTTGAAGACTAACAATAATGTTCTTGTCCTCATTGATGTCACAACTCTCTTGTTTCGTATATTTTCATTCATATTGAACACAAGTTTTGTATGCTTGAGGGATTGAACTTTCAATAAAATTTCTTGAATTTTCACCTTTAAAACCTTCCTGTAGAGGTGAACTTGAAACAAAACTTTTATAAGCCGAACTTTTCCCTTTGTATCCTCGACTTTGGGATTATAACCAAGACCACAAAACTTACGTCTCTCTTCAACAACAATAGGGCCAACAATGCCTCTCACAGGCATGCTTGCCTAACCTTTTACCTTCATAGCCCATTTTAAACATCAACTTGGACCCCTATTCCTCTTGTGTGATTCTCAAACCACCAAAACATTCATCTTTAGAGGGATTAGAAGATAAACTAACACCGATACCTATGTTCATGCATGTAATTCTAGTAAGGGTTTCCTTGCCCATGAGAGTTGAATTCCATCCTTGCAACCTTGCAAAACCGGTTTCCTTTCTCTCCCCGCCTGACACCAACCTGCTCTTCAAGGGAACAATATTATCAAATATCACTCTCATCAAATCTTTCATAGTTATCAACTCTTCTTAGATAATGAAAATGTATGAAAACTACCAATACTTGAAGCTTCCTCCATACTTGCAAGATCAAACTTCAACACAAAACTTGCAATAAAACCAATACTAACCTTCTCAAGCTATCAATGGCAAAACACATGAGCGAAACAAACTTATGCCTGGGATACCAATTTGATCCGAAAATAGAAGGTCGATTTATTATGCTATGCAAGCACCCTACTTCATTAAAATAAACTTTACAGGACCTTGCTTCATGTGTATAAAATGCAAAATAAACTTATGTGTTAAGTTTGTGCTTCTTTCTTTAAATGTGCATGTATCTTCTTGTAAATACTTATAAAGTGAAAGCAAATGTTCTTTAGGATGGTTAAACATGTACTTGAAATCAATACACAACAACACAAATTGCAACAAATAAACTAACAAACGCTACAAATAAGAAACTCAACACATGATAAAGGAGTTCACTCCAAACTGGGTTACATCTCCTTGAGCCCATAATGGACTTGGCTCTCTCGGGATTAATTAGTCAAAAGTTCTTTTTACAGCCGCCAACTCCAATGGAAACAACCGCGACCATTGAGATCGGAACATATTAAAACCTCAAAAATGACTAATAGAAATCTGCAAACGGATCATGGCTCATTCGGCCATGACCCTCTTCTACATGTGGCCATAGCTTCCCCCGAAGCCTTTGAAAACACCTCGTAAAGTCTCAAAAGCTCTCCTCAAACCCGGCCCCTAATGTGTTCGGGAAAGTAGAGCATAGGAATTAGCCAAACATGATATTTAAATCGCAGAAAACAGACATAGGCTCACAAAAACATGTCCTCAATCAAAGAGGGCTTAAAGCTCTCCGAGCTTACTGGAACTTCAACGGTGAAAAAATTGTATGAAGAGTCTTCAAATGGCTGGGAAAATGGCACCAATGGATCCAAGATCGCCCCAAAACCCTCGGCTGGCTTTGTACTATTCCTCAATCACAAATAATGAAGAAGATATGCCTCCTCCATTTTCCTCCTTCAAGCTTTGCCGGAATCACACCGTGACTGGGTAATATCTTCAACTGAACACGCCCAAACGCTGTTATAACCTAGCACTTCCAAGAACTGCTACTAACGGTAAACCGAGATTCGCTAGGGCTCTCCACTCTAACCGCACTTTGGATCATATGGCCACATGACCGCGCGTTTTTGGCAAAAGTGGTTCAACCGTTCAAACGGTATAACTCCCGCGACGCATTAACCGTTGGTTATATTACATATGTGTTACAATTCGTATTAACCATTGGTTATAACATATATACGGTGTATAATGTTTACAATTTGCGCGCGCGTTTTTGTATTAACACATATTACATATGTGTTATGTTATATATCGTGGGTCGGGGCTTGGCCCCGACCCCCCCCTCTTTCAAACTATACATAAATCCAACCATAAATAAAAGCCCGCCCGCACTATTCACAAGGAATAATGGCGGGACTATTGGTTAGCAGAGTTGTATTAAGTTTATACGGTGGGGGGAGGTCCCGGGTTCAAACCCGCGGACTCCCAACAATGTTTTTCATACCATATGAACCAAACAAATGGGGACACGTGGCACCCAGGAATTGGCCCACGTGTCTCTTCCTTATTCGCCTGCAATTGGACACGTGTCGACTTCCCACTGGACAACAATCAACCAATCAGAATGTGCCAACGAACAACCAATCAATGTGTGCCACATCATCCCTCTGCCATGTCAGCAAAAAGTACGGCCTTCCATGTGGCCGTACGGACTGTACGGACAGGTACAGTCAACACCCAAATTTGACCTTTTTGACTCGACGGTAAAATCACGATATCTCCTCCATACGGACTCCATTCGCGAAAATAAATATACCTCCGGAATCAGGAAAACGAGACAGACGCAATGGCACTGTTTTCGTCTCAATCCCAGCACTTTGAAAATTGAGCAAATTTTTGCCCCCTGGTCCAGATTTTGATCAATGTTTTAATTAGGTTGAGGTAATGAGGCCGAGAAAGGGGAGTTATCCCTATAAACTAGCACTTAAACTCTACTTCACTCAATTTAAAGAAGTGTTCATGAATTGTAATCATAACTAAATAGTGAAGTTGATATCTAAAAGTCTTAATGTAATGCTGAACTTAACTCTCGAATTTATATCTGAGATAGGCATTCGAATCCTGTTGGTGGATAAATATATGAATATGTGAATGTAAAGGAGATGAAATTTTTTGGGTGCATCAAGCTATCAGGATATAGATTGGGCTTATGAAGTGTAAACATCTACAAATCTTTCTACTCAGTGAATATAATTTATGGTGAACAGACTGTCTTTTTCTCAGTCTTACTTGTATTTTCTTCTTATTTGGATGCATGTTGAATGTCTTGCAAATAAAATATTCTTTCTCTTTAAGCCAATGTGTTTACAACCTGTTGAGAAGTGTATTCTAAATGTCGTTTTATGTTTAATGTAATGTGTTAGATCTAAAGCTTCTAGCTGCAGGTGACAAATTGTATGCTTGTCAATGTTTCTACTCTACTTTTATATATTGTTGAACTTTCCAACTAGGTCCATGCCCTTGAAACACATCCATCAACTGACCATCAAAATAATCGAAACTTATAAAAAACCAATCATTCCAACAACTAAGGTGGCCTAGCTATGCCCTTAGCAGTCAGGTGCAGACCTTAGGACCAATAAGACCCATTCACTGCTCACTGTGTAGGGTTGGTGGATGCCATTTGTGATGGGTGTATTGGAAATTCCATGACATTTCAAGAGAGTTCTCACAAATATTCTATAGATGGCAATGACGAATGATGACAATGATATGTGCAAGATGAATGGTGATGAAAACATGGACGATCTCAAATATTATGTGGGGAAATCAAACATCCTTGAGTCTTGAAACCCTCCCATACCATCAAGGCATGTGTCTATTCTAACCATGTCAAATTTTGATGCATACATGCACAGTTTGAAGAAATTTCAGTGTTGGCCCCATTCACTACTCACTGTGTGGGGTCGGTGCAAGATTCCATTTGTGATGGGTGTATTGGAAGTTCCACGACATTTCAAGAGAGTTCCAACAAAGATTCTATTGATGGAAATAACGAAATATGACAATGAGACGTCCATTATGAACATTGATGCAAACATGGACGATCTCAAAGATTATGTTGGGACATCAGACATCCTTAAGTCTTGAAATCCTCCCACACTGTCAAGGCATTTATCTAGTCTAACCGTGTCAAATTTTGACGCATACATGCACAGATTAATGAAATTTCAATGCTGGCCCCATTCACTGCTCACTATGCGAGGTCAATGGACGACATTTGTGATGAGTGTATTGGAAGTTCCTTGACATTTCAAGAGATTTCCAACAAATATTCTATAGAAGGGAATGATGAATGATGACAATGAGATGTGCATGATGAATGTTGATGCAAATGTGAATGATCTCAAAGATTATGTGGGGACATTAGACATCCTTGAGTCTTGAAACCATCCCATATCGTCAAGGCATGTGTCTATTCTAACCATGTCAAATTTCAACGCATACAGGAACATATTGAAGAAATTTCAAAGTTGGCCCCATTCACTACTCACTATGATGGGTGAGCGGATAACATTTGTGATGGGTGTATTGGAAGTTCCATTACATTTCAAGAGAGTTCCAACAAATATTCTACAGATGGCAATGATGAATGATGACAATGAGACATTCATTATGAATGTTGATGCAAACATGAACGATCTCAAATATTATGTGGGGACATTAGACATCCTCGAGTCTTGATACCCTCTCATACCATCAGGGCATGTGTCTAGTCTAACCATGTCAGATTTCGATGCATACAGGCATATATTGAAGAAATTTCAATGTTGGACCCATTCATTGTTCACTGTGCGGGGTTGGTGGAATACATTTGTGATGTGTGTATTAGAAGTTCCATGACATTTCAAGAGATTTCCGACAAACATTCTACATATGGAAATGACAAATGATGACAATAAGACATGGACTATCTCAAAGATTATGTGTGGGGTCGATGGATGTCATTAAGCCTTTGACAAGATATAATCCCTAAGCAATTAACCATTAAACTACCTAACCCTTAACCTTGAAATACCTTATCCTTTTACCCTTAATACCTTAAAATGTAACCCCCAATCCCTTAACCCTTAATCCCTAGACCCCAAATCCCTAAATCCCCTAATCCCCAAAGCCCCTCTCCACTTAACCCCCAACAACTCAACAAATTAACTATTTAGACACAGTAGGCGTTAAATTAGAAGCCAAATAGGAAGCCAAACTAGAAGCTATAAAGGAAGCTAAGCTGGATGCAAACTAGGAAGATAAATTGGAAGCTAAATTAGAAGCTAAACTAGAAGATACAGTTGGCACTAACTTGGGCAATACATGGGGCGCTAAATTGGGCACTAAAGTAGGCGATAAAGCATGCGCTAAATCAAGATGCTAACTAGGAAGCTAAACTGGAAGCTAAATTAGAAGCTAAACTCGAAGCTAAACTAGAAGATACACTTGGCGCTAACTTGGGCGATAAATAGGGAGCTAACTTGGGCGCTAAAGTAGGTGATAAAGCAGACAATAAATTAGGCGCTAAGTTTGTCTCTAAACTAGGTGCTAATAACACCTAATTTAGCATCGAATTGTGTTGCTCGACACAAATAACACCCAAAATAGTGCCATCATGATAAATAGCACCAAATTATTCAAAAAAGTGGAGAAAAATATATTAAGACAGACAGTGGAAGCAAAAAACGGAGCTAAAAAGGAAGCTAATCACAAGGATTTGCTGTACTGAAACAACAGAGGGGATTGGTGTCTTGTGGAGTTCGGTGCCTACAAACAAAAATGGGGATCGGTGTCTCCAGTAGGTTGGTGACTACAAACATTTATAACCGTAGCTTGGTGCCAACAAATTTATAATAAAAAAAAAAACATTTTTGTGGTTTTCTCCCGAAAGGGTTTCCACTTTAAATATTGTGTCCTCTGCTTGTTATATTTATGTGATTACTTCATTCTGGTTTATGAATGTTAAAAAGAAAAATATAGCCTTATACCGATTCAGCCCCCCTCTTCTCAGTATAAGTGTGTGCTCAACAAGCCAACATATATTTCTCTTTAGAGATAAGCTACCACCAATCTAGCCAAATTGTGTTCTACAATATTCTACTATTTTATTCGTTAATAGAAGTTGGGTTTCACTATATTGTTGTACTCTCTGCTATATTTCTGTGTGTGTTTCATTTGGTTCTCAACATAATTCGTATAACTTTTAACATAAAAATATAAATAATGTTAGAGATTATGTAATAAAACCATGGTATATTGGAATATTCATTCAAATTTATTCATATTTGATTTTATATGCAATCTTGATGAACATATAAATCCTATATATGCAACGATCAATTCCATGTTTAATGAAATATGCATTTTACTGTAATTGGCATAGATTGAATCTTCACTCATAATTTTTGGATTGACATTTCTTCTTGTTTGGGTACTCAAATAGCTCACAACTCCTCTTACCATCCCCATTATGATAGGAAAATTGAGATGGTGAATATATGTACTCTAAAAGGTTATATATATATATATATTTTTACATATTATAAATAGCGACAATGGGATGAATGTATACCTTTGGAAAAATGGTGGTACAACACTATCTTCCATTATCCATTCAAAATGTTTAAGTGTATAGCACTCTATGGGTATCAACCACCATCCATCATGTCACCCTTGAGAGGGAAACCTAAAGTTCAAGCACTAAAGCATCACATGCAAACCAACAAGAGGTTCTCTAGGTATCGAAGGACAACTTGGATACAACACAAAATACTATAAAACAACAAGTAGATCAACATGAGAGTGCAATGCACTTTGAAGATGGGGATTAGGTTATTTTGAGGCTACAAATGGACATCCCTCAAGCAACAAAAGGATGAAACAGATTAGCACCCAAGTACTCTGGTCTTTACAAGGTGTTGTTGAGTATTGGTAATATGGGTTATAGATTTGAGTTGCCTCCTTTTTCATGTGTACATTTGGTCTTTCATGTTTCTTATTTAAACAAGGTAATTAGTGACAAGATTCCAATTTAGAATGAAAATGAAAAAATAAGAATAGAAGCTAAAACAACCATTGAAACACATTTAGCAACTAAGGACTTAGTAATTATTGAGTACCTTATTAAGTGGAAGAACCTACTAATAGAGAATGCGACGTTGGAAGATGTGTCATATAGAAGCATCGAAAATCAATCAACATTGGGGCCAATGGTTGTTTGAATGAGATGAACATGTTAAGCCCCTAACCATAACCCTCACTCATTATTATTACACCAATCATAGTTGTGTTAATTTATTATCATTTCTTTATAGTTTTGTATCTTCTATATATACATCAAGGAGACTCATTTGAATTATCATCTTGTCTTGTACATTTGATATATTGTAATAGGGGATTCCCCCTTGAAGAGACTTCTTATTTTTTCATTATTTTACTTAATTTAGATGTGGAAATAATGAATTGGTTATATGTGTTTTATAACATAAGACAAGCCTGGGAGTCTCTAGCCTGCCCTCCTTTGAGCTTGTGGCTGCTACCACTCATTCTAGAAGCAATAATGAGTTTATCATTGCTCAACTTCCACATATTATACTTATATTCTGAGTGTCTAATCATGCATTTAGAGTCTAGGGAAGTACAATTACATTCCATCAAGAAGTTAGAGGTTATACACTTTTGGATTTTGGATTTGCTCAATTTTGTTCCAAGTCTCACAAGGGTATTGCAAGCCCAAAATCCATGATAGTAGAAATAAGTAGGATAACTATGAAGTTAAAATGTTTTATTATATAGACATTTCAACATCTATTTTCAAGATCTAATAAATAGAATTTTCAACCAATAATAATTCTTAAATGTCAATTGAAATCTATGCCAAACTAGTTGTATAATTAGACTTCTTTAATGATGTTATTCATATACAAAATCCAAAGATAAATCTTTAATTATCATTATTATAATTTTATTAATATTAATGCTAAATACATAATTTTTACATTGGAAAGGTAAACCTCTCATGATAATTTAATTGACTTGGGAAAGAAAAAGCTAAAATATGTATAATTACTCATTAAATATTAAATATTGAAGAGTATAAAATTTCAATACCAACAAACAAATTATTTGAAATCTTTATCACTGATAAATTGTTTATTGAAAGAAACTTTTGAGAGAATGTGCATGTGTTTCTTTTCAATTCAATCCATTGACAGACACATGCCGTATTGAAAATTCTGTTTTATTTTTTTATTTTCCACAACGAAACCATTAAAAAAATAGGCAGGAGATTTATTAAACATATTTGTAATATGGCAGCGTCCATCTCGTTTTTGTTGCACATCAATCTTGCAAAGGCTAGCGTCACAAGAATTACAGAGTAGACGATTTGACTCTAAAGGCTAGCGTCGCGAGTATTCACAGACTTGCGAGAGGCAGTATTGCAGACTCATGGTCTATATTCATGCTTTTCATGAACCCTCCACCAACACTTAGCTTCTTTTTCATTCGTGGACTCACAGATGCATAATTTTGTGCCTCCCCTTCATAAGTCCATCTAAGAAGTATCAACACTTAACCATTTTTCCACCTACATGGACTCGCAGACTCACAGACATACAATTATGTACCTCCCCTTCATAAGTTCGTTCCAGAAGTTTCAACACTTAACCATTTTTCCATCTACGCGGACTCACAACCTAGTGGACTCGTGGACATACATTTATGTACCTCCCCTCCATAAGTTCATCCGAGAAGTCTCAACACTTATATTATTTGGTGATTTTGTCGGGTTCGTGGGTTGGTGGACTCACAGACCCATCTGAGTCATTTCCTCTCTTCTAACACTCAACACTTAGATTATTTTGTGATTTTTTCGGGTTCACGGGTTGGTGGACTCGTGGACCCATTCATCTCACTTTTACACTTCATGTGAACTCATCACGCTTCTAAGTCTATTGCCTACACTTTACACCCGCCATTCCTTTTTCATGGTCTACAAACTTACTCCCCCTATTAAAGAACTTATTAAGGTTTGAACTCCATGAGGGAACATACCATCTATTGTCTCAACCAATTGTAGGTCTGCGTGTGTTCCCATCATATAAATAAGCTTTCTCCATCAGTATGACGTAAATCATGAAGTCTCCCTTTTTCCTCGACCAAACTTAAATACTTACCTTCATTGATCTACGGATGAGGTTACTTGATGCCATCTCGATAGATCTAACGATGGAGAAGTCTTCTTGGATTTTCTTTCATTGGAGAGCCATATTCCTTGGCTACCCCGACACCG
The DNA here is from genome assembly GCA_010110895.2 of Picea sitchensis. NCBI lineage: Eukaryota > Viridiplantae > Streptophyta > Pinopsida > Pinales > Pinaceae > Picea > Picea sitchensis. The sequence continues at coordinate 12,575 of SNQJ01S0181308.1, forward strand.
CTACTCCGATCAACGGTCATGAGTCCTCTGAGATTTTCTCTGGTGGATCCAACGACTGTTAACAATTATATATCCTTTGCAAGTTCTCATACGATAGGAACCTTGATCCACGACCATGATCAAAACTACATGCCAAATCGGTGACTCTGATTCATCCAAGGAAAATCATAGGATATATTGAATTTGTTAATACAATTCCATATCAGTGGCTCTGAACTTATTCTAGGAGAAGCATCAGGCTTACCAGGCCTTCAAGGAAATGACACCTCCTATTCAGGTAGGCTAAGGTTTTATATCTTATCGGTTTGATGGTTTCACTGTATTGTTGTACTCTGCTATATTTTTGCATGTTTCATTTCGTTCTCAATATAATCTGTACCACTTTTAACATAAAAATATAAATAATATTATATAAAAATGTAATAATACCATGGTATAGTGGAATACTTCATTCAAATTTATTCATATTTGATGTTATTTGCAATCTCAATGAACATATAAATACTAGATGCAATGTTTAATTCCATGTTTAATGAAATATGCATTTTATTGTAAGAGGCATAGATCAAATATTCACTAATAATTTTTGGATTGACTTTTTTTGAGCCTGTGGTTTTGATAAACCCTAATATTCAACATTTTTATGGGGAATGTAATGTAATGTCATCTTCATTTTCTAATTACATACATCATTTAATGATTTCCTAGTGGTCTTATGTGCATGCCTACAACATAGCGTTAATGCATTGGATCCCATTAGAACTCTGTAGTTAAGCACGCTCATGCTAGAGTAGTATTGGGATGGGTGATTGCCCTAGAAGTCCTAGTGTTTTACATGTCTATGGAATTTTATAAACTTAGTCCAATTTATCCCACATGCATCATGGGAATTGCTCTCCTCTCAATCTCTCATATATAATTGAGGTGAAGGAGGGCCTTTAAGCATGCAATGGTCTCATATATAATTGAGGTGAAGGAGGCCCTTTAAGCATGCAATGGAGTGTGGTGTAAAGCTTCTTGTGAATGAAGCGTAGCCAACATCTCTTTCTTTTTAGAGATAAGCTACCCCATTTTTCCAGTTTGTGTTCTACATTGTTTTTCTATCTTATTCAATAATAGAAGTTGGGTTTCACTGTATTTATGGTGTTTTAGGAGTTGAACAGTGCCCGAGATAATTTTGATCTTCTAGATTATGGTTGATTACATCTTTTTATCTTTAGTCAGGTAATGTATTTCATATTGAATAATTTTTTTAAGTTCATGGATTAAAGAAAAATCTGATCTCATTTGCAGTTGTAGAAAGTAAAGGGTACTTAGTAGCCTTCTCCAAAGGAAAGGCTCTTATGTGGCCCTCAAATGAGAGTATGAGCTCAACCATTTCAATCGGAACTCAAGAAGGTGGAATTTACAAAGTCACTGGTCAAGTAATTCAAGCATTAGCTCATGAGATGATCAAACCCTGTGAATTATGGCACAAAAGGTTTGGACATCTCAACTATAATGCTCTCCTAGGTTTGCAAAATATGGTAGCATGTATGCCAGTTTTTTCTTTTGAGCATGATAGTATTTGTAGAGGTTGTGCTCTTGGTAAAAATACAAAGAAAGCTTATCCTCACAGTAGAAAAAGTAATGGTATCTTAGATCTTATTCATTCTGATCTTTGTGGACCTATGACTACTCAGTCTATGAATGGTTGTCTTTATTACATCATTTTTGTTGATGATTGTTGTTGTGCTACTTATATGTCTAATATAATGCACTCATTAATTATCAAACCGGGATTCGTAATCAACACAGTTACAAGAGACAAGTAAGAAAGGTAATTCCTAATGTCACAAGTATAGAATCAAACTAGATTATGTATGCTGGAAACAAATCAAAATAGAAAACTACAATGCACTTTGGTTGTATTTCATAGAGAGGCTATCTATTCCATTATGGCACATGCAAGTATGAGATGGAATTGGTTTGATAGATCAACTATGATGTTTGACCCAGAAAACTAATTATGCAATCCACACTTTCTGAAAGGAAATCACACATTAATCAACATAGCATGGGTAGTTCAAAAATCAATATGTTGGTTCTGCTGTGGTTCACAATGAACTTCACTAATTCTTCTCCAAGTAGTTTTGACTATTGCTTCCAACAACTATGATCACTCAAGGAAATCAAATTCATGAGAATAGAAAACAAAGCATTTGCAAAAACAGAGCAATTAAAGATCTAAGCAATTATAGAATGGAAATCTCAATATAAGTTGTACTGCTATCATCTAACAGAGTTAAGGCTTTAACTAATTCACTGTCTATACTACTGAAAACAAACACTATTGCTAATCTACGAAGAGGCTGACCTTTGTTGGGCAGTGGGCCCTTGCCACTTCAACAGGTCAACTACTAAAGTCTACAGGAAGCTTGCTTTTAGCACACACATTACTCTCACTCACACTTCAAAACATAAAATCAAAACTCTCTTTAACAAATCAACTCATTCTTAATCATAGATAATCAAAATATGGAGATAAAATTACATTCCATTAATCTTCACTCAAAAATATGTTATGTACAATCATACGCTGCTTACATATTGATGATATGCTAACTCTCCTCTCTTATACCATCCTTGCCACGACTATTTAATAGTCTGCATCGTGAAACACAAGGAGGCAAAGTGATTTGCAAATAAATCAGTTGTTTAAGTTTAATCATTCAGTTACATCTTTAGCTTCATCCTCATGACACGAAGTGCATGAGGATGAGGCAATTAACAAACCATTCTTATCATAGCCATGCTAAATGAATAGACATCCACCAATTGATTTAGGCGAGATCTGGCACTTAACTTAGTGCATTAGGCTTTTCTATATTAGTACCGGATCATAACAGGCAGATGGTATCGGATCATGATAGGGCACAAAAGGTGGTACCGGATCATGACAGAGCGTCGCTGTTGGGACCAGATCATAACAGAGTGCATTTGTTGGTACCGGATCACCACAGGTAATATTTAGTACTGGATGCGTTTGGTACCAGATCAGACAGCAACAATCTTGGTGCGCAGGTACCAGATCATGACAACACTGGTACAGGAACGCTAGACATCTAGGGGTCAAAGATTCACATATGAAAAATCGAGCATTAGTACATGAAACATTTAATTCCTTAACTCAATAAACCACAAAATACATGAATTAACCATACTTTACCTTATGACCTTATTATTGGCAATTGGTAGCGTTTTTGTCATTCACTCAAGATTTAGGTAGGTCCAAAAAGGTATAGGTGAAGAGTAAAATAGGGTAATGAGAATGTGAATTTAAGGTCTCAAAATTCCCCCATGCCAAAATCATTGCATGTCCTCATGCAATTGAAAACAAAACCCAAAATTTTCAAAACTTGAGACTGTGTTCTTTACTTGGGTGGATCAATGATATTGATGGCTGAAGCCTCCTCTCTTAACTCCCTTTTGATGACCCTAACGTATTGTAGGAGTCGTAATACCTTCTTGATCTTGTTATAGGTCTCTTCATGGTCATCTTGAATTTGTTGGCTGGTTGCTTTCAACTGCTCATTTTCCTTTTTGATATATCTATCCAAGAGTTGATATTCCTTTACTTCCTACTAGAGTTCCTGATTTTGTTTTTGTAATTCCCCAATCCTTTTCTTCATTTGTTCTTTTGTCAAGTTATTTGTTGATTCTACTATTGCTGGCTGGGTGCACTCCCTGTCCTCGACTTCCTCCCTCATCCCACATAGAGTAATAGTGGCTTTCTCTTCGGTCAGACTAGGGATGTCATCTTGAATTGGTAGATCCTTAGAAGGGGAGGTAAGGTCGATTGGATCTTCCTGTGTATGAGGACTAACTATTGTTTTTCCCTTCTTTGCCATGCTCCTTGTAGTTCTTTTACAAGGAGGTACTGGATCATGGATGCTTACAGGCTTCCTTTTCTTCTTCTCTAATTGTGAAATGATGACAGGGGGTTGTGCCACAGACTATTCACTTTTAGTTTCTGAGCTATGCTTCCTTTTCTTCATCATTTTCTGATGGTCCTCTTTCTCAACTGCCACCGTGGAAGTCTCCTCAACTAATTTGTTTTTACCTTTTAATTTAGATCTTTTAGAAGTCTTGTTGACTGTGGAGGAGGACCCTGCCTTTTCATGTTGGCTCACTACCCTAGATGATGGTGGAGTTGTTTTATCCTTCTTGCTCTTTTTCTCTTGGGGTTCCTTACTTTTCTTTGGACCATGTTGGGTTTCCTCCATAGATTTGTTTCCTGTGGGAAGGTGTTGTGTGATAAGGGTTTTCCAACTAATCCTCTGTTTCCTAAGCTCATGCAAAACTAGTATTTTAATGAAACCTTGATGGTAGATGCTAGTCTTTTCTATTTTGGAGATGGATTTAACACCCCTTACCATTTTATTCAAACTCATCCATAGAAAATAGGGAAAATCGATTTTAGGGCCTCCTTCAAAATGCAATAGGATCCTAAGGTGATAAATGAAAGTCACGACATACCTGCCTTCACAGGTGACAAATCGTTGAAGACTGGTAATCATTGGATGGTATTCTTCTTTGATGTAGTTTCTAGGGATCCCTTTCTTCCAGTCGGGGTGCTAATGATCTGCCTTCAAGAATTGTTGGCACATCTCTTTGTTAATTCCCACACCTTTGAAGTATTTAGCTCCTCTTCTAGGCAATCACGTAACCTCCCTTACGGTTGCTTCATTAATTATTAGTTGTAGATTTCCTATACATGTCATCTCTCCATCATAACCTTGTATAAATTCCTGAGATATCTTCTTGTTCCAGCCTGTAAATTTTTCTAGAAATGGTATCCACCCTAATCTGGCATATTTTTCTTGTATTCCTCAGTTTCCCTATAAATTTGGAAAACTGGTTCGTGTCTCATAACGACCATCATTATAAGTTGAGAAAAGGGTTGGACTGTAGCACAAGGGTTTAGTGAATTGATGGAGGGTTTGGTACCGGAAAGGAGTAGGCTCGGAACTGGAGAGAAGCTCTCGACAGGGGGAAGTATGGTGATGGTGTTGCGAATGGTAAGTTTAAGTGAGGGTGCTTGCAAGGAAAGATTATGACCAAATGAGGCTTATCTAGATGGCTTCTCCACCAGATAAGCCATTTCATATCTGCTCATTATTGTAATGATGAGGATAAGATGTTGGGTATCAGGGCATCATTTTAGTATAGGTGATTGGACTTTCGAGGGGTGAAATTAATGTTGGATCGTGGTTCATGATATACGATGGGTTCGTGAATTTGCTTGAGGACGAAATATATTCGTGGCTTATCATTGCTATGCATGCTTCATATTTTGATATGATTTTTTCCTTTAATCATGTTCAAGAGCTATGAGAGGATTAATTAGGTTTAGGCATATAGGTATGAGGGATAGGCGCATGGGTTTAATACTAAGGTCATAAGATCTAGTATAGCTTTTCATATTTATTGTAGTTTTATGAGCATAGGAAAATAAATACCATTTTACCTTTGCTTTCACCTTTGTATGATCGATGCCCATAGTATGTGTGACTGCTTGTAAATTGTCAAAATTCATCCTTTTAGACTGAAGCTTCTTGAAAACTTGGTACGGGAATGTCCTGTACTTCTGTTGTGCGTATCTTCTTTTGTATTTGGTTCTATAGAGTGATCATGTAAGTCTGGAAAAGTGTTATTAAGGGGTTCTTTGACCTTCCCCCATGTTGAAGATGTTGTATCTTTGTAGGCAAGAAGATTCAATCAATTTATATCATAATGGAGATGGATGATAAGAGCAAAAGAAACCAATCAAATTTTAGAAGTACAGCTTATCACTTATCATATGATCTCATTTCAAAAAAAGAATGAAATTGCCCTGCTTTTAATGGATTATTGACAAAGGTAGCCTTCAGCAGTGAAACAGGGGAATAAATATATGTTTGTATCTCATGAAATTGCCCTTCTTTTAATGGAGTATTGACAAAGGTAGCATTCAGCAGTGAAACAGGGGAATATATATGTTTTCCAGAAGAACATATCCCACCTAACTTGCTTCAGAGTTTTACTATCATTGGATGTTATAGATAAATTTCACAATATGAGTAGATTAGGCTCCCTAGTTAGGGCTCCACTCTTAAGAAGTTTTCTTCTTAGATAGTGTAGGATTTATATGTCGGACCGGTAAGTTGACTTAGGGTGATTCTCAAATGGACATTTGCTTGGAGAATTATATTGCTGATTCATCTGGAATTTTGTATCTCATGAAAGCCAATAATTACCTTTACTCTTTTTGTTTTAGATGGCAAAAAGTGGATTTTTCAATCACACAAGTATAGATGAGACATGTTTCAACCAGAACCCGCTGCCAACAAGCATGTTTAGTACTCTGGTGGGGTAGTTGTGATAATTAGTGAGAGGTGCCTTCCTCAGGCAGAATGCCCCATTGCCAACAGACCTATTCAGTACCCTGATGGGTTTGCCTAGTCATACCACAGACCGGTACCCGCTGCCAGTAGACATGTTCAGTGTCCCAGTGGGTTAGTCTCTTAAACCCTTTTTCCATCAGAGGCTTCTTGTCCATAGTCACCTATTTTGGTTTGTATTAAAGAGTGCTTTGCATGGTGACAGGGGAGGCTCATCTGAAAACCTTTTTAAAGGGTGGGATGGTATTGGGTTCGAAGGCATATACTCTTCTTTTGTATGTCTTTTAAAGA
>SNQJ01S0181309.1:4867-19287 GCA_010110895.2 Picea sitchensis
CTTGGTCCTTTCGCAGAATTCACCCAGAAGGAACGGATGATCGGTATTCTCCGAGGAGAATCCGTGAATCTCCGTGAGTCGTCAGATCTTGTGGATATGCAGGGGAGATACAGTGGTGTATTCCCGAAGGTTTAAGTTCAAGGCAGATAGGGCATGGATCCAATTCAACCAGGACCGTTGGATCTAAACGTATATCGTGTATCGGGGTTTCGTAGATCGAACCTCCAAACTATTGCAATAGGAATTGTGATATCATGACCCGCGATATCCCGACGAGTCCAGAACTGTCCATCATTTCGGACATGCATCAGAAGATCCGAGAGGAGTCGATGTTCGGTGTATCTGGATTCCTGAGTACAAAGAAAACGTTGCATCAGGAATCGCGAAACTCCGAAATGCGATTCCTGACAGACTAAAGGGGCAGTGTGGGGTCACAGTGGAATTAGTGGAGGACAGGTGGAGTATCGTATCGGGGTTTGGGAAAAGGAAAACCCCGAAATATTTGTGTTAGGATTCGTGATTCCGCGAAGTCTGAAATCCCGATAAGGTGACGGGACCGTTGAATAGTCAACCTGCGCGTGCATCAGAGTATCGGTACATCGGGGTTCGGAGTTCAGAAATTCCATTTGTTGATGTTGCGAGTGGCGAAATCGCGATAGGAGAATTTTCGATGAGGAATATGACTGTGGTCATATAAGGAGCGGTCGCATGGACAAAAGGCTTAGTTCGGGAGGCTAAGGCAGCAGGGGAGCGTATCGGGGATTGGGGATTGTTGAGGCAAGTTGTTTTGGACATCGCAGATGGCGAAATCCCGATAGGAGGAACCCCAATAGCAAGGTAAAAGGTCAGCGTTGATTCACATCAGATTTTGGAGAATCGTGAGGCCTAAAACACGCGACCATAGGATTCACGAAATCGTGAAGTCCGATTTTCCAATCGTTAAGGGAGATCTTTTGAAGAATTGTTGTGGGCGAGGAAAATTCCCGATAGGGAATTAGAAGAGCTTTCAGTTCTTTGGGTCGAGTACAGAGGAGGTCCTATGAGAAGACGTGCCCAGCCGGGAGCCTGCGTTAAGTGGTATCAGAGCTTAGAAAATTCTTTGCTTTCTATAGAAAAGAAGAAAGGAAACTCACCATGTCGCCAAGGAGACAGGATAGACAGTCACTCGATCTAGAGGAAAGAGAAAACCCGAGGAGAAGGGGTAGGCAAGCACAGAATCTAGAAATGGAAAGAGAGATACCTGATCTACGAGATAGACTCGAAGATATGGAGACAGCAAAAAGATGCATAGTCGGTGCTAGGAATCTAAGTGATTCCGAAAGCGAAGTTGAAGCTGAACAAAAAGAAGAAGTTGCAGCCGAGGATGTAGCCAGTGAACGTCTAATCAAAGCTATTGCATGGATGGGTGCAAAAATGAATATGGACATTCCAGTTTATGACGGGAATCTGGATGTGGAAGAGATTTTAGATTGGATTAGATCTCTAGATACATACTTCGATTACGAAGAGGTCGAAGAGGATAATAAAGTCAGGCATGCTATCATGAGATTGAAGGTACACGCAACATTATGGTGGGACGAGCTACAAGAAAATAGATGCTGCAAGGGCAAACAGAAAATTAAAAGTTGGGATCAAATGATTGCAAAGATGAAGGCAAAGTTCATTCCGAGAGATTATCAAATCACTCTGTTCAAGAGGATGTAGAACCTGAGACAGAAGTTGATGATAGTAAAAGAATATACAGAGGAATTCTATCGACTAAATATCAGGGCAGGTCATCGGGAGAGCGATGATGAGAAAGTTGTCAGGTATATGAATGGTCTGAGATACGATATCCAGGACGAGATGAGTATGGCAACCATCCAAACGGTGGAGGATGCTTATCAGATGGCTCTGAAAGATGAAGAGAAACTGAGCTGTAAGCAAAGTCAGAGAGGCCAAGGTAGGAGTCATCCCAGAGGCAAATCGGTTTCCCAAGATAAATACCGGAAGCCCAAAGATGACTGGAAAAAGCCTCAGAGTAGAACTGAGAGAGGTGGAAGTTCACAGCAAGGCCAGCATGCTAAACAAAGAGGGAAGCATACAGAGCAGAGCGGAGGATACGCTGATAATAACATGTTTCCTCATACCAGAGGTAGAGGAAGAGGAAGAGGTGGAGTAATCACATGCTTCACGTGTGGAAAAAATGGGCACAAGTCCTATGACTATCCAGATAAAAAGAATGAAACTGGAGGAGCTCACATTACCGAGGCATAGAGGTAAGATGTTGAAGCAGAAGATGCTGAAGGCGGAAGGTCATTGATGATGCGAAAAGTCCTTTTGACACCCGAGAAGGAGGTGGAGAGTTCAGCTCAAAGAACCAGACTTTTCAGAACTGCTTGCAAAACCAAGGACAGGGTATGCAAGGTTATCGTGGACAGCGGTAGCACCGATAATCTTGTTTCAACCGAGATGGTAGAGAAGCTGAAGATGGAGACAACTGATCACCCGAGTCCATACAAAGTTTCATGGCTACAGAAGGGACATCAGGTACATGTCACTAAACAGTGTTTAGTTGAATTCAAAATAGGAGGGTATAACAATAAAATACTCTGTGATGTTATTCCTATGGACATCTGTCATTTATTGTTGGGTAGACCATGGAAATATGATAGAAACGTAATTCATGATGAGAAAATGAATACGTATACTGTAGATAAGAATGGGAGGACACACATGTTGCTTCCAATAAAATATGAGGTAAAACCAGAAGGGAGAAATATTGTACTTCTCATGAGTGGGAAGGAGCTTCTTACGGAGGTGAAGAAGAAAGAAGATCCACAATTCTTTGTGGTCAGGAAACCAAGGATCGTTTTGACTAGCACGAGAGTAGATGATTTGCTAGGATAAATTCAGGAGCTACTGGAAGAGTTCGCTGATATCGTGGTGGACGAATTACCTCGTTCGTTGCCACCAATGAGGAGTGTGAGTCATCATATAGACCTCATACCAGGAGCTAGTTTGCCGAATAAATCCGCGTACAGGTTGACACTGCAAGAAGATGAAGAGGTCAAGAAGTAGGTCCAGGAGCTGCTAGACAAAGGATTGGTCAGGGAAAGTTTGAGCCCGTGTGTCGTTCCAACGGTACTCAGTCCAAAAAAAGATGGAGGTTGGAGAATGTGTACCGACTCGAGAGCCATCAACAAAATAACTATCAGGTATAGATTCCCATTGCCAAGAATGGATAATTTAATGGATTTCTTGAGCGGGGCAAAATACTTTTCAAAGATTGATATGAAAAGTGGATAGCATCAGATTCGCATGAGGGAAGGCGATGAGTGGAAGACGGCCTTCAAAACCAATGGAGGTTTGTATGAATGGCTTGTCATGCCATTTGGCTTGAAAAATGCACCGAGTACCTTTATGAGGTTAATGAATGAAGTCCTGAGGGAATTCATCGGGAAGTTTGTCATTATGTATCTAGATGACATATTAATTTTTAGCAAGACAAAAGCAGAACATCTGAAGCATTTGGCTACAGTGATGAAGAAGCTACAACAGGAGAAGTTGTTGATTAACGTGAAGAAGTCCTCATTCATGAAGACAAAGCTCATTTACTTGGGGTTTGTTATTTCTGTGAATGAATTGAGGATGGATCTAGATAAGGTGGAGGCAATTAAAAATTGGCCATCACCGAGAAATATTTTTGAGGTAAGGAGTTTTCATGGTTTGGCTAGTTTCTACCGAAAATTCATTAGGAATTTTAGTCGGATTAGCGCAACGATGATGGACATAGTGAAAAAAAGACATAAATATTTTCACTAGACTGAAGAGGCATAGAAAAGTTTCAAGTTGTTGAAACGAAAGATCATGGAACAACTGGTTCTGGTGTTGCCGGATTTCCAGAAAACATTTCAGGTGAAATGTGACGCAAGTGGGTTTTCCATAGGAGCGGTCTTGAGTCAGGAGGACATACCAATTGCATATTTCAGTGAGAATTTGAATGAGGCAAAAGAAAAGTACTCCATGTATGATAAGGAATTCTATGCCATCATATAGGCATTGAAAAAATGGAAGCACTATTTGATTCCAAAGGAAGTTGATTTATATAGTGATAACCATGCATTACAATTTGTGACTCAACAGGAGAAACTAAATCAGAGGCATGTTAAGTGGGTTGAATACATGCAAAATTTTACGTTTGTGATTAAACATATTTCTGGTACTGCTAACAAAGTGGTTGATGCTTTGAGCAGGAAATGTTTGCTGATGCAGGAGTTCAAAGTCAGAACGTTAGGCTTTGATGATCTCAGGGATATGTATGCATATGATCAGGATTTTAAGGAAGTGTATGAAGCAACTGAGAACCTAGTTCTCAGAGACAGAAGCCAGTGGATAGAGTACATGATCCAAGAAGGATTATTGTTTAGAGGAAATCAATTGTGTATTCCAAATTGCTCCATGAGGGAGAATCTGCTGAAGGAGAAACACAACAGAGGATTGGTCGGACACTTCAGTCATGACAAGACATTTGCAAAGCTGAGTGAGTCATACTTCTCGCCAGGGATGCAGTCAGAGGTCAAGCGATTTGTAGACAGATGCAGAATTTTCTAGCATTCAAAGGGGAGGAAGCAGAATGCAGGTTTTTATCAGCCATTACCCATACCCGAGAGGCCGTGGGATGAAATCAGTATGGATTTCATATTAGGACTGGCAAGAATGCAAAGAGGTTTTGATTCAGTCTTTGTGGTAGTGGATAGGTTTTCCAAGATGGCATATTTTATCCCATGCCATAAAACCAGTGATGTGACTCACATCGCAAATCTGTTTTTCAAAGAGGTCGTTTGACTTCATGGCTTACCCAGAAGTATAGTTTCGGACAGAGATACAAAGTTCATGGGACATTTCTAGAGGACACTATGGAAAAAGATGGGAACTAACTTGATGTTTAGTTCTGCCTATCATCCTCAGATGGATGGGCAAACATAAGTAGTGAACAGAAGTCTGGGAGACTTGCTGAGAAGCTTGGTGACAGAGCACCATAGCCAGTGGGATAATATATTGCCGCAGGCAAAGTTTGCATATAACGACTCAGTGAACAAGAGCACAGGTCAGAGTCCATTCCAGATCATATATGGCACATAGCTGAGAGGAGATTCCAAATTGAGAGATTTGGAACAGACTACTACTAGGAGCACAAGCGTCGAAGAGTTTGCAAAGGCGATGAAAGAACTTCATGGCCAGGTGAAGTAGCGATTGCTAGATTCAAGTCACAAATATAAGCGCAGAGTCGATCAGTGGAAGAGACAACTTCAATTCGAGGTTGGTGAATTAGTTTTGGCACATTTGAGGAAAGAGAGGTTCTCAAGGGGAACATACAATAAATTGAAAATGAAGAAAATTGGGCCATGTAAGGTCTTGAAGAAATTGGGGGAAAATGCTTATGAGATTGAGTTACTGGATGGGATTGGAATATCTCTGATATTCAATGTCTCATATTTATACCCATATAAACTTGAGGAAGCAGAAGCAGAAGGTGAACAACCAAGGGTTCAGTGGAAGAAGAAGATGTTGATTTCAGAGAAGCTACAGACAGAGAACATATTGGACAAGAGAGTCAGTAAGAATACCAGGAGGAAAGAATACTATGAGTATCTGGTCAAATGGAAGGGCCATCCAGTGGAATATGCCAGTTGGGAGAATGAAGCAGAGATACAGAAGCATGGATATACCGTGCAAGAGCTCATGGAAAGGAGCCATGAAATTTTTCAAGCGAGGGAGTATGATGCAGGAGCATCGCAATAGTCAAGCGAGCGTGGAGCCAACACAACGTATTTTTGAGCACATGATAAATTGCTTGAAAATATTTTTGAAATTGATGCACCAAATATTTAATGAAGTCATTTATGAAGGAGCGCCTTTGTATATTTTATTGGACCTTGAGCAATTCTCTCTCGTCCTTAGTAGATAGGAGGCACTTAAACTATTTAATGCAGGCAGATAGAAATTTAAATTCTAGATTAGACTGTTTGAGAGCGCAAGAGGGAAAACGGGATATAGACACCCTCATTGTACATTGTAACATAATTCAGGAATAGTTGAAGCAGGAAGAGCACAGGAGAATAACAGAGAGCTGTAGAAGAACATCCATGTGTAGATATTGAATTAATAAAAGAAGTTGATTCAAATCCATGGTTTTAATGTCTTTTCTCTGTGTGTTGATGTTAAATGATGTGCTCATGAGTTTTTGTTTTCTTGTTACGCAATTGTTTTATTGATGTGTATGTGACTTCATGTTTGAGTTTAAAAATCTGAGGGGAAGAAGAAATGAGTTTCAATTGTTTCTCTGTCTAAGCAAGGATTCCTGCAAGGAGTGCAGTTGAAGTCATCCGCAAGGAGTGCATTAACGAAAGCTTGGATAGTTTAACTCTTGTTCTCATTCACCCAGAAGTGAATTTGGGTTATTGGAGCCGTGCCAAGGAGGGCGCAGGCTAAGGGGGAGTCTCAGTGGTGAATTTGAGAAGAAATATTTGAAGGATTGTTGCTGCAGGTGTGCGCAGAGCCGAAGGAAACTCAAACACTTGAAGTGTTTGCGGGTTGCCACCAGGAGGGCGTGCAAAGGGTTCTCTATTTTTTTTCTAAGAGATTGAGGGGTTGGAGAAAGCTCAATAAGGATAGGTCTTTGAGTTCGTTGAAGAACATCGAGGACAAGTTGTGACTTGAAGTTCGAGGGAAACATCGCAAGTTTGCGAGTAGGCGAACGAGTCCCATGGAAAGGAACACTTGGTCCTTTCACAGAATTCACCCGGAAGGAACGGACAATCGGTATTCTCCGAGGAGAATCTGCGAATCTCCGTGAGTCGTCAGATCTTGTGGATATGCAAGGGAGATACAAAGGTGTATTCCTGGAGTTTTAAGTTCAGGATAGATAGGGCATGGATCCAAGTCAGCCAGGACCATTGTATCTACACATATATCGTGTATCGAGGTTTCGTATATCGAACCTCCAAACTATTGCAATAGGAATTGTGATATCGCGACCCTCGATATCCCAACGAGTCCAGAACCGTCCATCATTTCGTACATGCGTCAGAAGATCTGAGAGGAGTCGGGGTTCGGTGTATCGGGATTCCTGAGTACAAAGAAAATGTTGCATCTGGAATCGCGAAACTCCGAAACGCAACTCCCGACAGACTAAAGGGGCAGTGTGGGGTCACAGTGGAATTAGTGGAGGACAGGTGGAGTATTGTATTGGCGTTCGGGAAAAGTAAAACCCCAAAATATTTGTGTTAGGATTCACGATCCCGCGAAGTCCGAAATCCCGATAAGGTGACGGGACCGTTGAATAGTCAACCCACGCGTGCATCAAAGTATCGACACATCGGGGTTCGGAGTTCATAAATTCCATTTGTTGACGTCGCGAGTGGAGAAATCACAATAGGAGAATTTCCGATGAGGAATATGACTGCGGTCATATAAGGAGCGGTCACATGGACAAAAGGCTTAGTCCGGGAGGCTAAGGCAGCAGGGGAGCATATTAGGGATTGGGGATTGGTGAGGCAAGTTGTTTTGGACATCGCAGATGGCGAAATCCCGATAGGAGGAACCCTGATAGCAAGGTAAAAGGTCAACGTTGATTCACGTCGGATTTCAGAGAATCGTGAGGCCTAAAACACGCGACCATAGGATTCGTGAAATCGCGAAGTCTTATTTCCGGATCGTTAAGGGAGATATTTTGAAGAATTGTTGTGGGTGAGGAAAATTCTCGATAGGGAATTAGAAGAGCTTTCATTTCTTCAGGCTGAGTACAAAGGAGGTCCTGTGAGCGGATGTGCCCAGCCGGGCGCCTGCATTAGATTTCATGCTGTATTTTTATATTGAGAATCTCTCCCTCCAAGTCCCTTATATCAATGGAAATATTCCGCAAAGCTTCCTCAATATCTTGATTTTTCATTAAATAGTCCACTAGCCTATTCTCCATGTCATCTTCATTATACTCAAGAATGCCATCAAAATTTTCAAATGATAACCCTTTAAATATATCAAATTGTTCATCAAAGGATTGCTTGGTTAGTAACAACGAGTTGAGAATTAATTTAGGGTCTTGGACCTCATTGGTGCTGCCAGCTAGGTCTATCTTAGTCAACCTTTTGAATAATTCTTCTCTTCTAGTTATGGCTTGGTGTCATGCTTGGACAATAATATTCAAGTTCTTAACCTTTTTGATTCAACCCCCCTAGTCCCTCGTAGGGCTACACAACCTCCTAGTCAAAGGATATCTGATTCTCTAAGTCAAGCGACTCTCTAGGACCTTGGTACTCCCATGTATAAATCAAACACAGGTCCTTTCAACCTTCTGGTGCAGTTTTATGATACATGCGACCTTTCCTTTCTCATCTGTGAAAACTCTCAGAGTTTTGGGCGCTAGCTCCTTTTCGGATAAGCCTTTCTTTTGATGTGACCTTGGGCGATGACCATGTTGTTGTGGGCTTGGCCACAATCGGTTTGAAGTCAAACTACTTTTGGGCCCGCAATTCTTCTCGAGCCTCTGCGTGTCCTCTTGATGAAACCATGGTTTGGATTGCAACCCCCTCTCAATATTTTAAACTCCACGTAACTCTTGTACCCACAATTCTACGGGATTTTTGATCTCACAATCTTGATGATAGTGTCTGAATCGATGGTTCAGATTTGCGCCTTTTAAATCTATGGAATGGATCTGCCTCTCCTAAATCAAGAGATGTGATCTCTTCGTGATTCTGGACTTCAGGGTTTTGAAATCTCAGACCCAACTCTCTTCAGTATTATAATCCCCCGGACTAGACAATTTGTGGACACCTGGCCCATGAAATCAATGGTGCTAATCACTTCAGAACTTTCAACTCTCAACTTTTCTCTCCCCTTGAAGTATGTGGATCAAGAATTAATTTGGGACTTTACCCGAAGTGCATAGATGTATGCCACATCTCTCCTAGATCCGATGGCTCTAAATCACTTCGGACCTTCGGGGTTCGACAGTCTCTGTCCTCAACTCAAACTCCACAACAACTTTACCTAGATCTCGCAATCTGTTGACAAGTGTCCACCTATAGATCGATGGCTCTCAACTCTTCGGCTCTTCGGGCTTCGGGTGTTTCAACACTTCGACCTTCACCTTCCTCTGGATCTTCTGACCTGTCGACACATGTCCTCCTAGATCCAACGGTCCAGATTCACCCTGCCTCTCTAATCCTTCATGCTTCATAAATCCCAAGTTTAACTTTAATTCACTTGGGGTCATGATATATGACGGCTTAGACCCACTCTGACGATCCGACACTTGAAGTTTACCCCAAATAATCTGGCGAATCAGATCTATTTCTGTGATCGGATGACTGAGATTCTACTTCGTGTTTCCGGCTCTTCGGGCTTCATAAATCTCAGTTCTCAACCCTAGTGAGGTTTCTCTCTCCTCTGTGTGTGAAGCGCTAAGGCTCGTGCACCTTACCTTGATCAGACAGTTGTTGATTCATTACTCTGTGATCCAATGGCCAGTGTCACTCCTCTCTCCTCAGCTTCTATTTACTTTGTGACTTAGAAGATTCTCTAAGTGTTCAAAGGCTTCGAACCTTTGCTCCTCCTATGAGTCTGACTCTTGAATCTTGTTAACAGTTATGAAAAGTGTTATCCCTTATGATATTTATCCTTAAGTGGACTTTGATTTCCCACACACGCCTTGCGTTATCAGGATTTCGATAACTCAATTCGAAGGATTTCATGAAAATAAATTCTTCTCACCCACTCGACGTTTCTCTGTTTCGAGTTCTTAGACGCTTGATCGATCTTCAATGTTGTGCACACCTTGCACCTGTTCTAAGTTCCCTTTGTTCTCTCTGAACTTCTCTGAATCACTTTAAGACTCAAACGACGCACTCTTTGCATTCAATATGCACACCTTACATACAAGTGTTAGAAGAGAAACAATTGAAACTCATCGAGTTTTGTCACGATTTCATACTAAAACTTCTCGAACAATCACACATGAAAGAAAATGGAATAAATCACACACACAGAATATAACATTCATTTATACATACATCAAATGAACACATTCCAAGGATTTGGGACAATTCTTCCTGTTATATTCCTTCATGAAAAAAAATTACATAATGTTTCTTCTACTCTACTATGTTCTACTGATCTCTTTGATCTATATCTCATCATCTCCTAATACTTTTACAATGCAACAATAAACTATCTAAGGATCGGCTCCCCGAGCTCTCGTCGTCCTGTTTGCAACCTATCCTATCAAACTCTTAGCGGTTACCTACTCTATCCTATTACAATAACTAACAGTTATTGCTAGATAAGAGTCAACACTCAATATATTCAATCCCTTACAGTCCTTCGTGACTTTACAAACAAGTTACATTTTTAAAATGTTGTTTACAAAATATCTCAACAACCCGGTTTAATTCTGAGTTAATTTATGATTTGAAATTCTGTCATTTGCTGAGATGTCATTCCTTTGCCTCCATGCTTGCGTTTTGACTTTGAAGGCAATGCTCCTACATCATAATCCTCTGGTTAAAATTTCCATGGAATCCTGTCCATGAGCTCCTGCACTGTATTTCCATGCTTCAAAATATTAGGTTCTATGATGCAACTTGCATCTTCCATTGGATCATCTTTCCAGTTCAATAAATATCCAAGATATGTCTTCCTCCTGGTCTTCTTTCCATCTCTCTGTTCAATGATTTTCTCCATCTAAGTTTTTTATGATGTGTGTAATCGTTCTTCCCACTAAACTTATTTATGATCATCTGATTCTCCCGCCTTGTCTCTCCAGTAAGGATACAAGTCCGCAACATTGAATATTGGAGATATCCCAACATTGTCTGGCAACTCAATTTCATAAGCATTGCCTGTGAATTTTCTGAGAATCTTGCATGGTCATATATTCTTCATCTTCAACTTGTTATACATTCCGCTTGGAAACCTTTATTTTCTCAAATGATCTAGAAATTCACCTCCAACCTTGAATTGAAATTATCTCCTCTTTTGATCAACTCTGCTCTTGTATTTCTGGTTGTAGTTTTGTAGCTGTTCTCTGACTCTATCATGGAGTTTCTGTATTTCTACTACAAAATCCTTTGTTCCAACACTTCTGAACTCATCTTGATTTAGATATCTCAACTCTGTAATCCCTCTTGGTTGTATACCATACACAATTTCAAATGGAATTTTCCCTGTGCTCATGTTCATTGAATTGTTGAATGCAAATTATGCTTGTGCCAGAATTTGATCCCATTGCCAACCTTGCTAAGTGACTAAACTTCTTAACAAGTTTCCCAGACTCTTGTTTACTACTTCAGTCTATCCATCTATATGAGGGTGACATGTTGAACTAAAGGACAAGTTTGTCCCTAGCCTCTTCCATAGAGTCCTCCGAAAGTGTCCTACAAATTTGGTGTCCCTGTCCAAGACTATGCTCCTCGACAATCCATGTAGTCTCACTACTTTTCTGAAAAACAAATTGGTGATTTGTATAGCATTGTTTATCTTCTGGCATGGTATGAAATGTTCCATTCTTGAAAATCTGTCCACCACAACGAATATGGAATCACTCCCCTTTTGAGTTCTAGGCAATCCCAAAACAAAATCCACATTGATTTCATCCCACGACCTTTCTGGAATTGGTAATGGCTGATGAAAACCATTGTTCTATTGTCTTTCCTTTGCATACTAACAAATTTTTCATTTGTTCACAAAATGTTTCAGCTCTTCTCTCAATCTCAGCCAATAATACTAATTGCTCAGTTGTGAAAATGTCTTATTGTGACAAAAATATCCAGCTAAACCTCCAATGTGTTTCTCTTTCAGTAGGTTATATCTCATTGAGCATTTCAGTATTTATATTTTTCTATACCATTTCTAGAAGTTATGGAATTTCTCAAGGTCAAGTGAGAATTTTTTGTTTAGGTTCATTTTGAACAAACCCAACAAACAACAACCTTAATACTATTTTTTTCTTAGATCCATATGATAAATTTATCATGTGCTTAGTGTTTTCACATTTTTAATATGTCTTGGATATGTCCAAAATCAAGAGGGATATCACATTAAATTAGGTGGTTGAGCACTAATATTGGCAATTGCACCCTAGTCTAATTGTGCATCCAAAACTAAAGATATAAATTTTTTATTTAGAACTGTGAATATGATGATGGACTACTAACTAACAACACGTGCACATGCAACTAAAGGTACAACCAAATAGGTACTTGTCAGATATTTCTTTGTCCAGTGAGGAAAGCTTAGGAAAAATAGAGGTCGGAAATGAGACTGCATCTAGTAGATATGATAAGCAAATAAGGACCAGAGGTGAAAAAGTTAGAATAAAATTTTGTAGACGCATGAAATTTTTTCTTGTCGAAGGAGGATCATGCTCTTATGATGATGAGAGCATAGGAAACATAGATGTTCCACTTAGGTATAAAAATATGGTGAAGCAATGGGTACCTAAGGAACTACCTCCTATAGATGTTGAATTCGTTGTCAACAATAGAACATATCACATTGTACCATCCTCCCTGCATGGCTTGGGGCTATTTTCCATGGATGGAATAATTGTAAAGTACAATATAGTAATTGAATTGATGGACTATGTCGGACCGTGTTACAATTATAAAGATTGGATGCGGCTGATCCAGTACATACGAAGTATGCGGAGATATGCACTCATTGCAAATTATATACAACTAATAAACAAGAATAAAAATAAGGGAGTGACTATCTATATTGATGGAAGGCCTAAAGCTTCTAGAAATATCGTAGGGTTTATAAACAACACATGACCCATGACAACAAACAAACAACCGAATTGCATATTTGAGGGACGTGAAGAGAATCGAGTAGTCATGTGCGCAATAAAAAAGATAGCTCCCAGGGAAGAGTTATTAGTGGATTACCATTTGAATCGAATAGAAAAATTGACTAATAGTGTGCAGTTTCTTATGCAACACCTCTTTAAGAATCCTCTACTTATTGCATTATATTTTTTTATTATCTTTAACATTGTTGTTTTGTTATCATTAAAATTTTTTTAAATATTTGGGGGTTCTAATTATATTTTAATGTGGCAAGATGATCGTGGAAAAGGGCCAGCTGTAGAAAATGTAAATGATTATCAATTTCCACTTTCATTTACATTGTTTTTATTATTTTCTTATATAATTTTATTGAAATAACATTGTTTTTGTTGAAATTATATGTAGTCAGTAGGCCATGTGGATCATGATTCCACCGATGAGGAAGGGTTTTATTCTTGCACTGATGCGATGCTCTTATTAAAAAAAAATATCATTAAAGCTAACAAAGAACTTTTTATCTTGTTAGATCGTCCGGAACAAACCCCAGACGTCAAATAAAGGATTAAGCTCCTTATGTCACAACTTAACACATATAAGGTAATAACCATAATTTAATATTTTTTTTTAATGCAATCATATGTTCAATTATGATACTTTGTTCATTAACTTTTACATTATCTCACGAAAAAACATTTTATTTTTTATAAAGGAATATTTGGAGCCTGTTCAGCCCAAGGTTGGTAGTAGTGGTGCTACAGAGACGCTACAGAGTCCTAATGTGGGTGCTCATACAACTACTAGAGAAATACTTACTTCTCCATCTTCCACACCTCATTTAGATAGGAGCCATGACATGCATCGACAGACATCCACACCTTGATTAGAGTCTAGATATTGTGGAAAAGAAGAGGATCATAGTGATGTGGTTGAGATGGTTTCATTTTCTGGAGCTAGACATGTGACAAGCACGGGGACCCTTCCATGCACATTTTTGGTCGACGATAATGGACTTCCATTAAAACAATGAAGATTCCCATGTAGTTTTAATTCATATTTTAATCATCTAATGTTGTCCTCATATAGAAATAATCTAGATTACTAATTTTAAATTAATGATCATATCTTTTTGTGTGTAGGAAATGACCTTTTTTATAGGCACGTAGAGAGCAAGGCCTTGTCTATTTTTGGGGAAACCTTACGCATGAGGTGGAATTTCCAGAATTACAACCTCAAAAAGGAACTTATGGATTATCTTGAAGGTCTCTTTGGTGTAAACACATTCAATACAAAAGCGGTCACATCTGCAGCGGGTGAATATTTAAAATATACCCGAGATCTTTATAGATGAAGCTTAGCAAGAAATCCTAGGTATGAGCGTCCTCCCTCAATTCCAGAGAGAGTGTGGAAGGTGATCATTGATGATGCAAAAGAGAAGATTTTGAAAGAATCAGGAGAAAAAATAACTGGTACACCAAGGTAAATTACAAATTTTTGAATTTAATACTACCTTTATTTTTCTTTATATCTAAATAAAAGTGTGGTTATATATAACATACTTGAATATTTTGATGATAGGTTGCCTGACACTTC
>SNQJ01S0181311.1:0-19231 GCA_010110895.2 Picea sitchensis
AATTCGTAAATATACTCGTAATAAAGTAGGAATTATGATGGAATAAACATTACTCAATTGTAGTACTACTAACTGTGAATCAAGTCGTACAATAAGATGACAGATTCCAAGTGAAATGGTGTCAGTTAAAAATTCGATAACTACACTATATTCCACGATATTGTTAGTTGTGTGACCAAGGAAAGCACCATGTATACTGATAAATTCATCTGTAGGTGCACAGATTTCCCAAGAAGCAGATGCTAAGTTTTGAGTACTGGGACTGGCACCATCAACGAAGCCGATATAGGGTAGAGAAGACACTAACATATGGAAACCAAGAACAATGCAAGGTAAGCAACTGAAAGGTGGAACCAGAAATGAAAAATCACACAAGAGTATGACACAATAAAAATACACAACACTCATGCAAAAAATGATTTAAGCATAGTACTTTTTCAAGTAAATCCCATTTATGGGTTCACTCAAAGGAATTCCATCATAATATACCATATCATAAGCCCCTTTCTCCAACAATCATTTCATAATATAAGGACCCTGCCACATGGGCTCGAATTTACCAGGCCCTAGTAAATCATGATCGTGTTCGTAAAGGAGAACTAGATCACCTTCAAAAAATCCACGTGGTTTGACATGCTTGTCATATTGATATTTGACACACTTTTTCTAAGTTTCAATGACTAAAACAACATCACGGTGGGTCTCGTCTAATTGCATCAAATACAAGAGATGTTCCTCTTCAGTTGAGGTGTTAGGTAGAAGTTCGACAACAAGTTTCAAATATTCGATTTCACATTCAATCGGAAAAAGTGCTTCAATACCATATACTAATTGGAAATGTGTGAACCATGTGTCAGACTTGAAGGATGTCCAATAGGCCCATAATTATGAGAAGAACATTGTGTTCCAACTTGACTTATGAATTCCTACCATCCATTGAAGCATAGTAGTGAGTACTTTGTTGTTTACTTCTGTTAGCGCCGCAACTTTTCTTTCCATTTATAATCGGTTTTCAATCGAGTAATGGCCCATGTATCCAAACATGTGAATCCAGGTTCATAGAAATGAAAGGGTCGAAGTCAGCAAGTGGTTGGTTAGACCTTGGAAACGGGAATGGATGTCAAAGTCAAAAACATGCGTAAACGATACGGGCATGTCGTTCCAGAAGGTCGGGTACTATAAAAAATTAGTCTCTACGTGCCCTAGGTCGAGTCAGCTATTTAATGGAAGTCGCGTCGGTAAATGTTGTAACTATTATCGGTTCATCATGATGGCCGAAGGAATGAAAAATCACGGTGTTCGAATCACATATACCATGAAAACCTTAGTGCATGTACTTTGCACACAGGGAGGTGTTATGGAAGATTTGTGATTCAATTTGGAACATCTAGTTGCCATGAATTCAATGCCCTTTGGCATGTTTCTCCTTTATTCCTGATCAGTTATAAATCCTAGAGGTTTTTCACATAGGACATTCACGAATTCAGATTCAGGCTCGGTCTGTGAGTTCGCCCATAGGTCAAGGTCGATCGAATTCCCCATCTTGGGCATCCACTCGTTACACAACATGCAAGCCGGATACCGGTTGTGCTATGGCGACCTCTCAGAACATGAAGAAGGGTACATGCAGTGGCAGGATCGCCAAACCCGATCCCTAGAGAAATTAGGGTTCATTTTCTCTCAGAACGGGTTTCCTCAAAGGTGAAAGGGATATTTTTCCTTCACCTATGAGAATGAAGACATCACACTGCTCAAAAATTGGTAAGGAAGAAACAACGTAGGAAGGAAGGATGACGAAAACCTTATCTCCTCATCAGTGGATACCTCAGAGAAGAGGCAAACCAAGGAAGAACAAGGTAGTTGTGGAAACTAAAATTTTAGATGAGCCATGCACATGATCGATCCTTGAAAAATTAATTATGCATGTCGTCCACTTGGAGCCTTTGGAAGGTACCAACCGAGAAAGCAGGAGAAGGATGAGGAGGATGGATGCCTCGGGATCAAGTGATCAAGAGACAGCTCAACAGCTGAAGTAAGAAAATCTATCCATTGTTGAATTGTACCAAGAAAATGGGAAACTGAGGAAATAGTTCGCGACGAAGATCACAGAAGCATCAACAACACAAGGTTGCGAGGGGAATGCGACGTGGCTAAAAAGACAACTTTGGGAGGCGCAGGAAATGATTGTACAACTTCATGAAGCATAGTGGATGTCGGAAGAGAGGAATGATAGACACTCCATGGAATGCAAATAAGTCAAAGGGATAACCCTCGCATCTCTCGCCAGCGAGTAGAAAAAATAAGACTAGCCGAGTTCTTTCTTGTATTCGCAAACATAAGACAAATCTTAGAAATTTTGAAGGAAACGTCCCCCAAGGCATTTTACCATTTTAGTAGCGGCCGTGAATATCTACATCCGCTTGTCGTGCACACTTTCCCCCAACAGATGAACACATGACAAAAGATCAAATCCGTTACAGCGGATAATGGGACTCTGACAAATTCTGGTCTACCTAGATACCCGATCGATAAACCAAATCCCCGTGGTAGATTATAACGATTTTGATGTAGCCATATGGATCTTTGTCTATTTTTTGGAAAAACTCATATGAAGAGTTTTGTAATGCAGAACAGTCATTTCTTTAGTTTGTAGAGATAGCAGTTAGAATATTAGGGTAGCCCAAGTGGTGCCCTCATTTATATATTTGATCTTTTTGATGTAATTCGAGTTGGTTGGAAAATTTCGTATAAACGATAGCTATTGTATGTAATTTAAGTTTGACAAAAAATTAATGCAAAAGTGCTACAACTTTGATGAAAATATTATAATTGTAGCAGTTGGATGTATTGTTTTCCCTTTCTTGCGTATGTGCTTCCTATTATATTTTTCCATATCTTTTTATGTCCATTTAGGAAGGAATTTTCAAACTTGTGGATTCACTGCGCAATGCCCCTTGTTCATGCCACTTAGACAAAATGTTTTCTTCTAAAAGTTAACTCTGAATTCACCCACAGTGGTGCTCTGAGTTACTTCATGTATTTTCTCCCCACCACATTATGATTTTACACTGAAAATTGTTGCTCGCTTAGCCATATCCTCTCAAGTTCAGTCATCGAGTCATTTGTTTCTATCATTTTATTGAATCAAATCCATAGCCCAAGTCTTACTTTCTTGTGCCAATATAACCAGAACCCATTATATCAATGGTGTTAAATATAGACATTGTTTTAAGAGCCATATACCGCGTGGAGATCGTGCCTCTCAAGAGAGCCCTCTCCAAATCCGAAAGGCTAGTTTCAGGTCTCAAAGTTGGTTGAAAAAGTTACCTTCATCGTCTTTTTATTAGTCACATAGATTTATATAGTGCTAACATTCTGGTGCCGCTGTCGAGGAATGAAATTGAATAGATTTTTCACTGGGAGAATGACTAACATTGTAGTTTGACCCTAGCGACTCCAGTCAAAAAAGACCAGTATCTTGAAGTAGTTTAGTTCAGGAACCCTGGCTCCAAAGATGATCTATACTAGATAAAATCTTGACCCAAACCCTACAGATCCTATGTATGACCCCAAGAAAATTATGCGTAGGACTAGAGAGAAAGTGGCGGACCCATTCTATTACCTGGATAGAAGTCTGTCCTTACCAAAAGACAGTGTGCAAAGAATCAATGACCTTGAGTTTGACATAGTGTTTGAGCAAACCCTGTTCATATCTAAGTCAGAAACCATCTTGGATGAGATCGTTTTCAACCATAAGAGATTCCAAGCTCTGATATCTAATAATATCCCTCAAACCCCAAATCCTCCTAGAGCCATGGCTGCCAAATTTTCCCCTCTCATTCTACCAGCCCAACTTCATGACTTACCTCAGAAATATAGTTAGAGGATTAAGCTCTATGATGTTGAAGGGAACATTTCATCCCAGAAGCATTTGGATTGGTTCAACGAATTCATCGACCTGGAGGAGGTAGACTATGCAGATGTGAAAATGAGGTTGTTCACGCAGAGTTTTGCGGGGGAGGTGAGAAAGTTGTTTAAATCCCTACAACCAGTAACTATTCGGGACTTTTCCACATTCAAAATGAACTTCATTAACATATGGGGAAATAATAAGAAACCCTTGCAGTTGTTAACATAGTACAATAATATGAAGAAGGCACCGGAAGAGATGGTGCAAGAATTCTCATCTCGTTTCATAAAAATTTATAACTTGATTTCGATAAATGTCCAGCCACCTCCTGGGGCTACGCAGTTGCGATACACTGAATATTTCGACAATTATTTCTCCTTGTTGTTGAGAGAAAGAAGATCAGCAAGTCTAGACGCGATAATGAGAAATGCCATCAAAGTCGAGGTAAATATGATGGCCTTGCGGAATATCAAACATGGATTCAACAGAGGTGATAATAGGCCCCAAGGATACATGTAGCCATCAAAATTGAGATCCACAGAAGAAAATTTTGACTTAATGATGAGAACCATGGAGAAAATGATGGAGAAAATTTCTATGGGAAACAGACCCGCCGCACAAGAGAATAAGGACCCACAACCCTGAAATCAGAACCTTAGAAGGGTCAAGTCCCTCAGATCAGAAAAATTAAACAAAGGGAGAAGAGAGATCAAGGCGACCAACAAACAAGGCCTCTGTTCCAGAAAAACTACGTGGATGAAGAATTCGATCAAATGTTTGAGGACCAAATTCATTGTTGCAATGAAAAGAATCCACAAGTGTTTCTAATGAGGAGTGAACATGACCGGTACATGAGAAGAAATGATGTTGTTATGTTGGATATGGATGATGCATGGATTGGGGAAACTAATGATGTGTTGTCCTGGGAAACGGAAGAGTTCAGAAAGGGTTATCAGAATGCCATCATGCAGTTCCAGAAGAAATATAACCTCAGGAGCAAATAATCGTCCACCGGGCCTCAGAAGACAAATCCCGTAAGGAAACCTTTGGTGGACACCCCTTCCACAACCCAACCAAGGCCGGACAATGTGAACAAGGATGTGATAGAAAAGGCAAAGTCGAAGGAGGAGGCCATGAAGAAAACTCCAAAAGAAAGCCGAGAAGTGGGTGGAAAAGCGATAGAGAAAGGCTTCCCTCCCTTTAACTTTGAACATGAAGTGGATAAAATCAAAATATTTTTCCCTTTCAATGAACTTATCAGAAAGGTTGAATACCAGGAGTAAATTATTGAAATGTTGAAAATGGGAGGGACCCCTGACACTCTGAATGTTCAATATGCTCACCCTCCTATTTTGTTTGGTCCGCGTGTCGAGGAGAAAAGTGATACTAAGGATGTACCTCCATTCTCCATTAGTTTAAAGGTTCATGACATGAACCTACATAATGCCATGTTGGATTCCATATCGTTGCACAACCTCATGCCAAAGGTGATCATGGATGAGCAAGGTTTGGATATCACTACACCTTACAAGGACCTTTTCTCTTTTAACTCGAGGAAAGTCAAGTGCATGGGTCTCACTAAGACTTGTTCATGTCACTGGTCTAGATCCCTTTGAAGAAAATGGTGATGGGAGTGGTAATCATGAACATACCCCCAAAGTTTGGCATGTTGTTGTCTAGATCATGGGTTGCAAAGTTAAAGGGAACCCTGCAAATGGACATGTCATATGCCACCATTCTGATCTTTGTCTAGGAAAGACGGTTGTATCGAGAAGTGTTGTTGAGGTACATGGTGAGAAGCAAGACATAGCCAAATAACCATCCCATATACTCCATCGACACCGAGGTTGGTTTGTATATATTATACAATTATCTAAGTTTTGAAGAAGAAGAGACAACAACCATCATGGAAGTCGATGAAGAAACCACATGGAAAGAGCAGAGTGCGTCGACTCGGAGGACTGCACAAAAAATGGGATATGGAACATGAGTTTCGATGGTGCGGTCAACAAATAAGGGGTTGGGGCTGACGTGTGGATAAACCCCCCTGAAACAGGCACCAAAATGAACTCATACAAGATCGCATTCGAGTGCACAAAAAGCATGGCCTAGTATGAGGCATTGATTCTGGGCTTGAAGGTTTTGAACGAATTAGGCACAAAAAGGATAGTAGTGCATGGAGACTCCGAACTGGTCATAAACTAGGTTAAAGGCATATATCAGATGAAGTACCCCAAGCTGAGAGCGTACATAAACTTGGCATTGGACCTCCTCGAAGATTTTTCAGAGTACGACATATCTTCTATCCCAAGGGAGAAAAATTAGATCATCGATGCACTGGCTATCTCGGCCTCAATTTTCAAAATACCCATCTTCCCAAACAAAAAATATGAGTTTGAAGTCAAACACAGGCTGGCAGTTCTTGATAATATCAAATACTTGCAGGTGTTTGAGGATGACAAGTAGGTAGAAATATTTCTTCATATGGGTGACGATTTCACTAACATAAACATTAATGACAAAGACTACTGCGATGAAGATGGGAGCACGGATGCACACAGTAATGACAACCCTTTCCAAAACCAAATAGCAGGAAGGGACATAATACAGTTGAAGAATAACACCATTCTGAAGGGGTTAGTGTCGCTGGAAAAGATGTTTGACGAAAGAAACGTGGCTAAAAACCCCAAGATCACCATAAATGAAGACAACATGGAAGACTGCAACATCGAGACTAAGGATAATTCCCAAATGATCAAGTTATCAAAGATGCTTGGCCCAAAAGTAAAGCGGGACTACGTCAAGCTCAAGAAGGAGTTCGACGATGTTTTTTCATGGAACTATGATGATTTGAAGGTGTATGACACTAAGGTGATCCATCATGTTATCCCTCTCAAGGAATATCATAAACCTTTCAAATAGAAGATGAGATGGATAAACCCCATGTTACAATCATTTCTCGAGAAAGAGGTAAAGAAACTTTTCGATGCTAAGATTGTTGTTTCTTTGCAATTCTCTAAACGGGTAGCTAAACTGGTGCCCGCGAGAAAGAAGAGCAATGAGATAACACTGTGTGTAGACTTCTGAAATTTAAAAAAGGTGTCCCTCAAGGATCACTATCCTCTTCCCAAAATGGACTACATCCTACAAAAGGTGGTGGGACCCAGAAGATGTCCATGCTTGACAGTTTTTTGGGGTATAATCAGATCATGGTCCACCCAGAAGACAGAGAAAAAATAGCTTTCACAACTCCATGGGGGACGTTCATGTACTCCAATATGCCTTTTATCCTAATGAACGTTGGAGCCACTTTCTAGAGGGAAACAGACATCATGTTTTCTGATGAAAGGGACAAGTTCATTGTGATCTATCTGGATGACATCACAGTGTACTCTGCCTCCGACGAAAAACACCTCGAGAAATTGAAGAAAGTTTTCTAGAAGTGCAGGAAGTTAGGCATATCATTGAATCCTAAGAATTCACACTTCGGGGTGGAAGAAGGGAAGTTGTTGGGACATATTATCTCAAGGGAAGGCATCAATATAGACCCTATCAGGGTGGAAGGAATCCTGAAGATCGACACTCTGCGCAGTAAAAAACAAGTGCAATCCTTCCTGGGAAAAGTAAACTTCTTGAGGAGATTCATCCCAAATCTGGTAGAGATTATAAAGCATATCACCTGCATGCTCAGGAAGGGAAATGAGATCAAGTGGAACCCGGAGGCCAAGAAATCGTTTGAAGATATCAAGGTGGCATTGAATAAATCACTTGTTCTATGTAGTCCATATTTCATGAAGGATTTCATCATGTTTTCATTCACCTCAGAGCATACAATTGTCGATGTGCTACTGCAGCAAGACAAACAAGACTTCAAAAAGTCTATAGCCTATTTCAGCAAGACATTGCGAGATGCTCCACTAACGTACGATATCATGGAAAAAAAAGTGTACTCTTTAGTGAAGGATTTGAAGGAATTCAAGATGTACATATTGCATTCCCACGTCATTGCTTATGTGCCCAGCAACTCAGTAATGGATATCTTGACTCATCTTGACCCCGAAGGAAGGAGAGGCAAGTGAATAGTGGCCATGTTAGAATATGACCTAGAGATCAAGCCTACGAAATTAATTAAGGGTCAGGGCCTGGAAAAGCTAATGGTGTAGTCACACTACGATGCGGTGGGAATTAATTTCATCGTTGATTTGTCAAAGAGTCCTCAAGAATAAGCGACTATGGTGGTGTCCTAGGAGTTTGTCAATTCATCGTGGTATGCCGATATCATCTATGTATTGAACAATATCCAAGCCCCTCTGAGCATTAGTAAGACTAAGGCCAGATTTCTCAAGATTAAAGCGGTTAAGTTCTACATCCTGGACAACTCACTCTAATGGAAAGATCTAGGGGGAATGTTCTTGAGTTGTTTCCTAGAGATTGATGGGAAGTGAGCCACAGAAGAATTTCACAAAGGCGACTGCGAGGGAAACCATTACTAGGAAACCACCGCGCAAAAAATCCTAAGGGTGTCATACTATTGTCCTACCATATTCACAGACGTGTACAAAGAAGTCTCTTGCTGTCACGAATGTCATATTTTTTACGGGAGAAGGAAGTTGCAACCCCTGACACTAAACATGATCTCAGTCCTGACACCATTCATGCAGTGGGGTTTGTATTTCATAGGGTAAATAAATCCACCATCCTCGGCACATCATAAATGGATACTGAGGGCCACTGACTATTTCACAAAATGGATAGAAGTGATCCCCACAAAACATGCTACTGACGCAATAATCATCCAATTCCTAGAGATGAACATCTTGTCACAGTTTAGGTGTCTCGTCAATATCATAACAGATAATGTGACCACATTCAAGTCTAAGAGGATGGAAAATTTTTGTCAAGATTACACTATAACCTGGGGGAATTATACGACATACTACCCACAAGGAAATGGGTTAGCAGAATCCTCGAATAAAATCCTAACCAAGATCATCAAAATGTTACCGCAGGACAATAAGAAAGCTTGGCATAAAAAGTTGATCTACGTGTTGTGGGCGGATCGGGTTACCACCAAGAAATCCATTTCAACGTCGCGCTTCCATATTTTGTACGGTGCAAATTCCATTTTTCCTACTACACTGGGACTGCCCATCAAAAAACTACTGCAAGAGTAGGAGGCCGAACCAAATGACGCACAAAGAAGAATAAACCAGTTGGTTCACACACAGCAAATGAGGGAACAAGTGTACCATCAATCACATCTCCACCAGGAAAAGATGAAGAAATATTTTGGCAAGCATTCCAAGCCAGAGTCTTTCCAGTTGGGTGATCTAGTGTTGAGATGGGATGTGAGGAATGAGGACAAAGAAAATCATGGAAAGTTCGATAACCTCTGAACGGGTCCTTTCAAAATTGGCACACATCGAGGAAATAATGCTTATTTTTTGGAAGAACTAAATGGAGAATGCCTTGGTTGGGGGCATGTAAATGGCAGGTTCCTCAAACATTATCTAATGAAATAAATTCCATTTAAGCCATCTGTCATTGTAAATAGTCATTTTATTATTTTGTCAAGTCAGTAAGTGTTGGCATCCCCACATGATTTTGATATTTGAACAAGAAATTGCATTTTATGGACCTGCCTTCCCATCGATTTTGTAAACGTATTTTGAGAATTTTAAGATAATTATTGGGTAAGGAAATATTTTGATTAATCTCTTATTGTCTGCACTTTCATTTTGTTTTATGTTTGATTCATGACTATAAGAATGAATCAAACATAAAACCTATCTTGGTGTTAAAAATTGTACGCCTTAGAATGCATTCTTTCAAAAATCATCATGCTTATATCAAATCTAAATCCAATGTTTGAGTGACCTATTTTTCAATGTTTTGAGTTTTGATATAGTTATTATATGGTTTGATGATTTGTATTCAATTTATGAAGAGCCTTTTTGATATGTTTGATAAACCTCTTGCAAATTCAATAGTCATGTTAGTAGTCATGACGATCAATGCACACTTGTTGTACTTTGTCCTTACCTCACCTTGTTGGCACAATGTATTAACGAGCCATTCATTGCATTCAAGGTTTCGATACTTTGTATGTTTGGTTCTCATTACATGGAATGGTAAAGCATATACGATCAAACCCTTGGTTTTTTCTCCCACGACCTTTGATATGATAACTCACAGACTTTGTTATGGTCGTTTCTCCACTATCCATTCAGATTTGTTCCTATCGCTCCTACTATTCAAACCCATAACTATTTTGAGTTATCCCTGTTAGATTTTGGTCACATTTTTCATGGTTCTTGTCATTCTCTTGGAGCCGAATGGATTCCATACATTGCTCTCTCATGACGATGTAATCGAGGACTTAAAATGCCAAGGTTAGGATGCTTTCCTTAAAATATTTGAAGGCTATAACCTTCAAGTGGCGAAGGATTTTGCACAGACCTTCGATGGTTGCAGAGAAAAAATTGGGGATACACAGTTGGAGTTAACTGAGGGGTGTGTAAGTGAAGCAATAGGTCTTCCATCGACATGAGAGAAATGGTTCAAAAACTCACGAACTGAAGGAGTGCCATGGAGCCTATTTGTGACATCCTGAAAGATCAACTGTTGTGAAAAAGGTATTCCCATCTCCTTGGTTAAACCTAGGTGGCATAGCCTGTTGATGATCCTCAAACAATTCATGACCTATGAGGGTCGACACAGATTAATATTCCTCTACCATATTTGCTTACTTATGCATTTCATTGGTTTTGAATTAGACATGCCATTTTATATGTTGAGAAGTCTCTATAAAATGTATAAGAGATATAAAAGACAAAGTGTGATTCAAGCCTATTCCATCACGGTCTGGTTAATATTTTGTTGATGCATCATTTGTCCACCGTGGGTGACTTTTGGGAATATTTCCTGATAAGGAATGATTTTTCCCAGACTCTTCCTACAACAAACCCTTGCTTAGACAAGCCATTGATTAAAAACCAGTCTGATTTTTCAATTGATACCCCAAACTCTACCAACAGAAACCTTCTAGATGTCAGGATGCCGAGTAAGTCTTCACCTATAGTATTTTATGAGCAAGGGAATGATAATTTGAAGGTTATTAATCCTTTTGTTCCTGAATTTGAGGTTATCCCGATTGTTATTATTAACCCAGATGTTGAAAAACATCGCGAAGTAATAACAAAGAAATGCACAAACTTAGGGTTCAAAAACAAAAGGGCAGGTCACCAAATTTTGAGAAATCTTAGGAACCGATCCAACACTCATCTAGGCTCGATCAGTCCGATGTATATTGAAAACTGTTCGGACCCTGAGATCGAAGAGTTCCTCATTTTGTAAGACCCAGATTTGCAATGTTACAAGAAGAAAGTCATTGCTCCTACTGAACCCTATGACTTTGTGAAACATTTTCCACCATGCGTCAAGGGTAAGGAGGGGTTATCTGGTATCAAGCCTGATCAGAAGAAGATAACAGATAAGGTGCATACACCCATATTTTACCATGCACTCCATAGACCTTCCATTCCTCCTGTACAGTGTGATTTATGTTTCCATTGGATCGAGCGGTATTACACTGATATCCCCCTTCTTCAGCCCGAATCAAAACTCTTACTGCTCAGAATGAATCATTGAGACATGAAAATATCGACCTCAAAATGCACATAGAGAAGGAGGCAAAAAGCATTAATAGGTCAGGGAACATAGTGATAAAAAATGCAACCAGTGTCAAGGCGATAATTAATTCTGAACCACATGACCCATCTTTAGTCAATTTTTAAAATGGTAAAACAATTTTCTCTCTTGTTTTATTCCTGTTATCTATTTTGAATTGAATCGATTTGGAATTTGATTTTGTTTTCTAAGTTAAGACTGGATACAGAATCTTTCGATTATGTAGCCAAGTCTCTTTTAAATAAAAAGTTAGTAATTAGTTATGGGTTATTTTCTAACTTATTTTTTGTTTTGTTTTTCAGGAAATAGTAGATCCGGTTGTTGATCATCTGGGGGAAACATATTCGATTATGCATCTGAATGATTAGTGTTTCCTTTTCTGTTTGATTTGCAAAACCTTTGGTCAAGTTTTTAGTAAAATCAACTCTGTTATGATTGGTTGTTTGCCCACTATTTTTGTAATATTTTGATTTTATGAAATCCCATCCTATCCTGTGAGAAAGGAGAATGTTATTTCAAAACACTTTAAATATTATTCATTTTGTAAGTAACAGACATCTTGGCCTGAAACAGATTATGGACAAATGATCTTCAGAACTTAATGGATCATCTTTTAGCATTTCGTCTTTAGACCAATGTGAAGTTGTCTCGTTTATGTTTTGTCTCGTTTATTTTGGAATATTAATGTGTTGTATAGCTTTAGTCTCAATGACATATGATGTTACATTTTATTCATGTTTTAAATGTTATTTATAATTTGTTGTTTCACAAACTATCACTGTGATAGTTATATCGATTTTAATATCATGATTTGCGTATGATGTTGAGTTGATTGTTAAAATGAATGGTTTACATTAAGATTTTTGTTACTGTAGTCATTCATAATTATAAGATCATTGTACAAACATGTCTACTATTTTGTTCTCATACCCTAGCTATCAACAAACACCTGGAGTTTGTTCGGGAAGCATCAATACAAGCCTGTCATATATTTTTCTTACAGGCAGGACAGTTCGAGTTTTCGATTACACAGAGGCATAAACACGGCATAAAACTAATCTCTGGTTAGATTTCTTTCCATTTAATTTACGCTACTTTATTTATTAGTGAAACAAGACAGTTTCAGATTGTATTTGACCATCACTCTATCCTTGTTTCATAACATATTTAATTTAAGTTCTTAGATTTATGATTAGAAAACAAAAAATATAAAAAAATATGCATTATTTATCTACTTTTGAAAATAGTTACCAAACATTGATTTTTCAAGGTATCCACTAAAAAATTGCATTCTGTAATTACTCTGTACATAATGGCATGTTCATATTTATCTTTCTGTTGAATGTATTTGTAAATAATTATATTAAAATCTATATATTATTATATTCTTAGCATTAGTTAGTTTATTTCGTTTCTTTATTTTAGGACCCTAGATGGCTAACAAAGCCATTAAACTCATGAGAATAGGTTACAACAAATGGCTTGGGTTATTTAGACAACCCCGTACCAGATCTATTCTTCTAGTTGATGGCATGTCATATTTTCTTGTCAACAAATGGCACTAGAAGGAGGGCCTGAATTCAATTGATGGCACGTGGAGGTCGTAAGAATCCTCCCCCACACACTCGCTCCCCTGTCATAACGCGTAGTCTCCCAGACAACAACGTTACACTTGAAAATACAACTACCTCAAACGATAATCCTGAGATTCATGTTGAACTAGTGACACCATCTCCTCAAGGGGACAGCGTCCAAGAAATTGTTCGTCAGTCACTCATAAGGACACATAGTGCCTTAGCCCGTATCAGACAACCTAGTAGGCCACTTAATCAACCCTTAGAGTTCTCGGATATCTGAGAAAAACTTGAAGGCACTGGTCTAATCTCAAATCCTTTAGGAGATAATACCACCCATCCTATCGAAACACCTACTCTTGGGGCTGGAGGGTCTAGTATCCCACCTTCACCACCTGTTTCATCTCCATCCTCTTCAGGAGGAGAGTCATATGATGAAGGAAGTTCCTCGTTTGAATCATCTCAACCTTCAACACCCCCAACACCCATGGAAAACCAAAACAATCCTTCCAAACCTTGGCTTGATCAAGATGTTGTGGTTGTACCTGGACCACAACATCCATTATCGAAACACCGAGAGAAATGGCTGCCTAAATTTGATCCGGATTCTAAACAATCTATTGAGAATTACATAAAAAAAATTATGTTGGCCATTAGTCTCTGAAATGTAGAGCGTGAAGATGTAGTATGCAGACTCTTTCCTTATGATTTTGAAGGCAATGCCTCCACATGGTATTTTTCCCAACAACCCCAGACCATCGACTCTTGGGACAAGTTTGAAACCTGTTTCTTAGAGAAGTTTGGAGATGATAAATCTCCTGAAGTCTTGTTTATGGATCTCTCAAGTCTAAAAATGAATCCTAAGGAAAAATTAAAAGATTTCAACCAGAGATTCCTTACCCTAAAGAATAATATCCCTGCAGATTCAATGCCTATGAAAAGTCTGATTGTCACATATTATGCTAAAGCTTTGCACAACAATATCGCCATATGGGTCAAAAGATATAAAAAGAACACTCGGTTAGGAGCCTTTGAGGAGGAAAGCCAAATTCAAAAGGATATATTAAGCTTAAAAGATAATCTCAATAGTGAAGCTGAAACAACACCATCTTCTAAAAGGAAAATAAAAATCCTTACTAGGCCTCCTCAAGCTAAAAGTCAACCAGAAACTTTAGACTTAGAAAGATGGTAGAAATCTTTCCAAACATTATCAAATCAAGTCGTGGACTTGAAGATATTGGACAAGCAGGTATCCTCAAGCAAAGGAAGTTTTAAATCGCCTTTCAAAAAACCTTTTCCTCCCAACCAGCTAAACCCGCCCACTGAAGGTCTGAATTTCGAAAGATTGCATTATGCTTTGAAAACTATCTTAGAAGCACATGATAATTCTTCTTCTATCCCTCCTGAAAGTTATGAAGATGTAGTTGAGGAAGAAGCACTAGAAGAGGATGAATCATCTCCCAACATATTTGGTCACTTCTCGGATAGTATCTTCAAAGCAAAGTTTGAAACTATCCACCCCTACAACACAAGAAGAAAGACACATAACAAACCTTCTTCTGAAGTGAGTAATAATGTGTTTCCAAAACACTTGAAGCAAGATGAAATTAAACAAAGTTTAGTAGTCCATGTTCTAGAATACGATTTAATTGAAGATCTAAAAAAGCTGAGGGCTAATATTTTTGTTTTTGAGGTGCTGAAATTTCCCCTTATTTTGCAAAAAATGCTTCAAAGCATCACTGGAAACAGTAAAAACAACGATCCTAGCAGCAAGAAAACTGCAGAAATTGGTTCAAAAAAAACCAAAAGGATCCCAACTAAAATGACATATGAACCCCCTGATAAAAGGGAGTTAGTGCAAAAAACTGTATCAAATGTAAATAGAATTGTTTTAGAGACAACAGCTAAAAATCAACAGAATTCTATTGTTAACACTCAGAAAAATGTCTCTCCTTTCTTGTTAACCTTTGAAATTTTTAAAGGGAATGTACATAATTGTATGGTCGATTATGGTGCATCGTCCAACGTAATGCCTCTATCTGTTTGTCAAAAAATTAACACACAAGTTCAACCTTATGATCTCAAAATCATTTAGCTTGATCGAATAAACGTTAAGGTAATCAATGAGCTTAAGAATGTCTTGGTTAAATTATATTCCAATCCTAAGGTTCACCAAATTATTGACATTATTGTTGTTTACATCCCTGATTCTATGGTTTTTTTTTAAGCATGGATTGGTCTGAACAGCTGCATGGTTACTTTGCCACAGATTGGTCTCATTTGTGGCTTCCAGAAAATAGACAGCCAAATAGAATCAGGATAAACAGAGAACGCTATCTTAAACACACCGTGACGGATTTAAATGATGCAAATGAACCTTTCACTGCATCTGCTAATTCATTTGAAATGAAGGGAATGAATTCCTTCTTTGGTAACCTCATAACCGAAAAAATCAGAAATTATGACCTATAATCAGACATCATCTTGGCCAAGTGTGTCAAACACTGCTGACGAAGCTCAAATATGGTCATTGTACTTTGATGGATCCAAATCCAAAGAAGGAGTCGGTGCAGGATGTGTACTCATCGATCCCGCATGTAATAATAATTTCATTTCATATCGATTAGAGTTTGAGTGCACTAATAACACCGTCGAATACGACGCACTTCTACAAGAGCTTAGGAAATCTCTGCATATGGACGTACGAAATTTAATGGTATTCAGTGATTCAGAAATCATGGTTAGGCAGGTAAGAAACTCCATACATTTATTATCACTACATCTAAAAAGTTACCAAACTAAGGTATTGAGTTTAATGCAAAAAATTACATCATTTAACATAAATTTCATTCCTAGACTAAATAA
The DNA here is from genome assembly GCA_010110895.2 of Picea sitchensis. NCBI lineage: Eukaryota > Viridiplantae > Streptophyta > Pinopsida > Pinales > Pinaceae > Picea > Picea sitchensis. Next base: position 16,039 of record SNQJ01S0181311.1, read on the forward strand.
TTTGGAGGTTGATTTATTGGCTAATGTCACTTCTAAACTATTGTCTGCAGAAGGTCTTTCTCCTAATGCGTTTTCAATTGAATTCTTGTTCAGGTCGTCGATCCCAAATAACATCACCAATTGGAGAGCGTTCGATGATGACCAAGAGATCATCAACATTTTGCATATGGAGGACACCTTCCAAGGTGCAATCATTGATGAAGGCACTCACGATGAAAACCTCCACAATTTCACGATAATATCATATCCTAGATCTCCTGAATCAACAACTGATCTAGTAAATTCTATCCCCAGATATGTTGTAAGACTAGAGAAGTTTTATGACTTGCATGATAAATTTAGAGGGTCAATTAATTGCAAAATGAATAGTTCTTCTTTGATTTATGAAACAGTGAATTTTGGGACAAAGGAAAATCCTCAAAATATCAATTTGGGAACAAGATGCTTCGAGCAAGAACAATCTTCTTTTATAAAATTGTTTAAAGAATTTAAAGATGTTTTTGCCTGGATGTATGATGATTTGAAAACATTTGATCCTAATATCATACAACATGTCATCCCCATGAAACCCCAAACCCATCGTTTTCAGCAGAAATTAAGAAAGATGCACCCTAAATTGGAACCCACTGTTAAAAAGGAACTAAATAAATTACTAAATGAAAAGATAATTTTCATGGTAAGACACACAAAATGGCTATCAAATCTAGTTCCTGTAAGGAAGAAAAGTGGTGAAATTCGAGTCTATGTCGACTTTGGAAACTTTAACCGAGTGTCTGATAAAGATAACTATCTCGTTCCTCCAATGGAACAAATTCTTCAACAGGTATCTGGTTTTGAAAGACTTTCTTTGTTAGATGGTTTTTTGGGATATAACCAGGTCCTCATGTCTCCCTCAAACCAGTTTAAAACCACCTTTCGTACCCCATGGGGGGATTATGCCTAGAGGAAGATGCCTTTTGGGTTTATAAATGTCGGAGCCACTGTTCATAGAGAAATGGACATTGCTTTCCGTGGTCTCATAAATAAATTAGGTGTGGTCTATCTTGATGACATTACCGTCTTCTCTAAAGACAAGAAAGATCACTTGTCTCACCTTATGGTCGTACTAGAATGATGTCGTAGATTTAGTATATCTCTCAACCCTAAGAAATCATTATTTGTAGTAGAGCAAGGTAAATTGATGGGGTTTATAGTATCAAAAGATAGAATGATCATTGACTCTGAAAGAACCCAAGCAATCGCTAAATGCTCCCCTCCTTCTTCCAAAAAATCCATGCAATCATTTTTAGGCAAGATTAATTTTGTTAGAAGATTTGTCCCAAGTTTTTCAGAAATGGTAAGAACATTGCAGAACTTAATTAAAAAGGATGTCTTGTACAATTGGGGACCACAAGAAATTCAATATTTTGACTCTATTAGAAAATCAATAGTAGAATCTCCTTCCTTGATGAGTCTCGATTTCTCTGAGGATTTCACTCTTTACACCTTTGCTTCTGACTAATCTTATGCTGGTGTGTTATCATAGAAAAATGATGAATGTAATGAGATACCGATTGCCTTCATGATCTTATCTTTCAAAGGAGAAGAGCTTAATTATCCATCAGTAGATCAACAGGCATATGTTGTTTTTAAATAAGTAAAACACTTTTGGTCATACCTGTTGAAATCCAGAACCAAGGTTATTGTTCCTTACCCAGCTGTAAGAAATCTTCTAGTACAAAAAGAATTGGGTGAGAAAAGGGAAAATTGGATGACATCCTTACAAGAGTATGACCCCAAAAAATCCCGACACAAATTGTTAGAGGTCAAGGCCTATGTAAACTAGTTGTTGATTCAGTTAAAGAACAGGAAAGTCAAATTAACACCTTAATTGTAAATCAGCATAACAAAAAAAAAAACAGTTGTGCGCAAGATGCTGCCAATTCCTAGTATGAGAAAGTTAAATTTTATTTGACACATGGATCTTCTCCTCACCACACTGATCCTAAAAACATAAGATCTCTTAGGTTAAAATCTGCATCTTTCCAATTAATAAATGATGTTTTATTTCAAAAGAATTTTGATGGTGTTCTTATGCGTTGTTTAGAAAAGGAAGAATCATAAAAAGTACTATCTGAACTTCATGCAAGTGAAGTTGGTGGACACTTCAGTGGAGACACCACTTCTCACAAAGTGTTAAGAGCTGGGTAATATTGGCCCACTTTTTTAAAATATGCCCACACGATGTGTCGTAAATGTATAGTTTGCCAAAAGGCTGCAGGATAGGTTAAGAAGGCAGTATGTCACTGTAGATTCCCCTTTTCAGCAATGGGGTCTTGACATCATAGGACCGATTAATCCTTCTTACTCACAACAACATAAGTATATTATTACAACAAAATATTATTTTACCAGATGGTCTGAAGCTGCACCTTTGAAAATGGTAAACATGAATCAAGTAGTATCTTTCCTTAATTCGCATATCATTGATCGATTCGGCATTCCTGAATGTTTGGTCTTTGATAACGCATTTTATTTCTCATCCCTTGATATGAATTTATTTGCCTTAGAAAAAGGGATTAAATTGAAATATTCTTCCAGCTACTACCCTCAAGGAAATGGTCTAGCAGAATCAACGAATAAAAATTTAATCAAAATCATTAAGAGGACAGTTTCAGAAAATAATAAGAATTGGCACAATGCACTATATAATGCACTTTGGGCTGATAGGGTGACACCAAAAACCTCCGTTGGTAATTCCCCTTTCTTTCTCATCTATGGAAGAGAAGCAATCCTCCCTCCACATGTTTTACTTCCATCTCTACAATTATAACAGAAAGTCCAAGAAGAGGATTTCCCTCCTCTGGAAGGTCGAATTAATGCCTTGTTAAAACTAGAGAAGGTAAGAGCACAAGCAAAGCAGAAATTGGATCAGCACCAACAAATTGCAAAAGGATGATTTGATTCAAAGTCTTCTTCAGATAGGAATTTCAATGTCAGAGACTTGGTTCTCAAATGGGATAAAGCACACGAGGGAGAGGGGGAGCACACCAAGTTCCAGAATCTGTGGTTGGTGTTAACTCCCAAAATAACACCATCATTTTGGTTGGGTTTTACGGTGGATAGCATGGCTATTGATAGTTTCCTCAATTCATTGTTGAGTCTTTTAGCTGCAAAATTTTAGATTTTGGCTTGACTTAAATTTGGATTGTAA
>SNQJ01S0181312.1:846-11478 GCA_010110895.2 Picea sitchensis
AGGGACTCATCTCTCTTCCTCCTGCTCCTTGCCCCCCTCATTCCCTATTTCCTCGACTCCTATTACCGTCCCCCCCATTGATCTAGTCTCAGCAGCCCGACCACTTTTCTTTCTGCCTACACCCGATCGTTCTTGCCATAACAGATCCACTGGAGGCCATGATCGATCAAATCGCAAACATAAAACCTGGAAAATTAGATCACCCCCAGCTAGCTGCACTCTCCGAAAAGACGTCTCACTGGACCATGTGACCTGCCTTTCCAAGAGGACTCTCATTGGTAAGTTATACTAGACAAAGATGAGTAAAACTTGTTTATCCGTATGACTTCAAGAGTCCTGGAAACCGCTGCTTGGTTACTGTCTGAGGATCAACCTCCTGTCCAACCACTGGTACATTTTCCATTTTCTGTCGGAAGATGATATCTTGTTGGTTTTAAAACCTCCTTGGATATTATATAGGGGTGTCCTTATGCTTAATAGGTGGACCCCTGGATTTAGTCCTTATACTGAATCCTTTAGTCAAAGAAATATGTGGATGATCCTACCAGATTTCCCTTTGAAGCTCTGGTCCCTACCTATTTTCGAAGGAGTATCCAGCACTGTCAGAAGGCTCGTTTACTTTGATCCACGCTCACTCAGCTGGGTTAATAAAAGGTTACCTTGGTTTTTAGGGTGAAATAGACCTTGATAACGATCTTCCGGAGGCCATTGACGTCAACATAGGGGACCACTCTTTCAGGGAATTTGTTGATTTCTGGAGGGAGTTGTTTCGGTGCCATCTTTCCTGGAAAACCAAACATTTGAGGAGCTCATGAAATCGACAGAATGATAGTTTGAAGAACTCGGGTTTTAAAACCAAGCCAGTTCTCCCCAGGACAGACTTGAAACTTTCGGGTAATACACTTCCCGAGTCTCAGGATAGCGTCAACTTCCTCAGTAAGATGAAAGTATTTTTTCCATATTTCTTTCATGTTTTATTTGATGAAGAAGTTAATTTTTTTAAATTAAAGGATCCTTGGGTGATATAAATCTTCGACGATTTCTGGAAATTACTTCTTAACATACTTAATGATAAGTCACATGGTCCTATTCACCGATGTGCTACCACTGTTGCATCCGACTCCTCTCCCCGTCCACCTGAGCCTCCTTTGATTATCAAGAAGAAACCTTTCCTTCTCGAAGCCCACCACTCAAGCGACCCTAACCCTTTCTCCCTTCCACAACACGGAGGACATTGTTTCTACTTTGTTTCCCCTTTCTCCTTTTTCTATTGCTACCAAACCCAACCCCGTTTTAACCTCTAAGCCTCCTGCATCTCCCTCACTAGAGTCCCTCTCCCCTTGTCCCCTCTCTGTGTCCACTGCCTTTTCTCCCCTTGAACTTGACCGATCAAATGTAATTATTAGAAAACCCCGCCGCAGACCCCCGAAAAAACCTCCAGGATCTATCAAAGGAAGCTTGTCCGACATTACTAGATTGGATCCCTCCATCCCCTTCCCCTCCTCTGCTACATGAGAACCCTCTTGTTCCTTCCCCGCAGAACTTAGAGAACTTCATCCGCCTCTAGGGTTCTCGTAATGATCATACTGTGACTCAATATTCGAGGGTTTGGAAGCCCCTAAAAAATTTCTTCCTTTAAGAGGCTACTTAAGCAAATCAACCCTGATATCGTTCTTATTCAAGAAACACTGATTTAGGGAGACAAAGTTAAAAAATTCTTCTTCAAATCTCTACCTCATTGGAATGTCGTCACCTTAGAATCTGTTGGTCTCTCTGGGGAACTCCTTACTAGTTGGAGCCCAACCTTTGCTAATTTTTGTGCCTTTGGTACAGTTGCACGAAGGAAGATTTAAGCATACTAAAGAACCAGTCAAACTGCTAAATTTCTATGCATTGTATAAAGACACAGAGCCTTTCTCGCAACAACTCTTTGACTTTGGTTTATTATCGAAAGATAATCTTATTATTGTAGGCGATTTAAACTTCACCCTTTCGTCAAGTGAAGTGTGGGGTGACCAAGGATAGACACATTAGCTAATTGTTTATCCTCTCTCCTCCACAACTCAGGTTTAGTTGACCTTCAACCTTCTGTTCTGGCTCCCACTTGGCGAAATGGCTGCACAGGTCCCTCAAGCATCTCAAAAAGACTGGACTGCTTCCTTTTAAACTCCAATTTGATCGATAGCCATCACAAAATCCATACTTGGGTCAAAGATTCATTTATTTATGATCACAATCCGATATGCCTTCAACTTAAAGGGCCTTCACGGACGAAAGATCCCCCTTCAAATTCAATAGCTCCTGGATTTCAGACTCGTCCTTCATTACTTTGGTCTGCTCTACTTGGAAAGTGAAATGTAACTGGAGCAACAGTTTTGCTATAATCCTACTCTGTGACAAACTCAAATTTTTGAAGAGAGTCGTCGTTAAGTGGAAGATTTTTAAAAAATCCCAATTAAACGCAGATCCCTCAGGCATAGGTCCCTCAGTCATCTCAAAAAGACTGGACTGCTTCCTTTTAAACTCCAATTTGATCGATAGCCATCACAAAATCCATACTTGCGTTGAAGATTCATTTATTTATGATCACAATCCGATATGCCTTCAACTTAAAGGGCCTGCACGGACGGAAGACCCCCCTTCAAATTCAATAGCTCCTAGATTTTAGACCCGTCCTTCATTACTTTGGTCTCCTCTACTTGGAAAGTGAAAAGTAACTGGATCAACAGTTTTGCTATAATCCTACTCTGTGAAAAACTCAAATTTTTGAAGAGAGTCGTCATTAAATGGAAGATTTTAAAAAAATCCCAATTAAACGCAGATCTTGCCTTCATCGAACAACAGATCTTTGTCCTTTTCACAATGTTCCCTTCTCAAATATTTCATCAAAAGGATCTATATACACTCAATTCCCTCACTCAAACGAGGAATTATATCCTTTCTGTAGAAGAGGTTACCTGGAGGCTTAGAAGCCGGGCATTTTGGATTGAAAAGGGAGATAAAAATAATAGATTCTTTAACAAATTCGCATCACATAGATGCATTCAAAATACTATTTGGGACTTGAATGATGAGGAAGGGAACCTGATCTCCACTAACTAGTTAAAAAATATGGCTTTAAACCACTTCAAAGCCCAATTCAGAGCTTTTGATTTTGAGAATATTGATACACAACGAGATATCCTCAAAATTGTTCCTCGGTTCTTTAATGAAGGTGATAATGAGGACTTACGAAAATCTATTTCGATCATAGAATTAAAATAAACTATAAGTATCATTACAAAAGAGAAAAGTCTTGGTCCAGATGGCTGGACTCAAGAACTTTTTCAAAATTTCTTTGAGATTCTAGGAGAGATTTACTCAATGCGGTGCAAAAATCACACATTACATGTTATATTCCTGGGGCACTTAATGCTACTTTATATACTCTCATTCAAAAAATTAGCAAGCCGGTCAATTTAAATGACTCTAGGCCCATTGCACTATGAAATTTTGCCTACAAAGTCATTTCAAAAATCATCGCCTACCGGATCAAAGATAAACTAGCCAAATGTATTTCCATTGAAGAGTCCGGCTTCCTTAAGGATAGGTTGATTTTTGATGATGTTAGCATCACACAGGAATGCCTTCATAGGACAAAATTAAAGAAGATTATTTTTTGTCTTTTTAAAGATGGATCTTAAAAAATCCCATGACAATGTCAGTTGGAAATTTCTCACATTACTTCTTGATCACATTGGATTAAATTGGTGTGTCACTCGATGGATTATGAGTTGCATTACCACTGTTAATATGACTGTATTAGTCAATGGTGCTCCAATTGATTTCTTTAAATGCCACAGGGGACTACGTCAAGGATGCCCATTATCTCCCTTGATATTTCTATTAGTTGTCGAGGTTTTTAGAAGACTATGACATAAGCTATGGCCATTGGATATTTTCAGAGTCTAAAAGTTGTAGTCAACACCTTTTTCTCACATATTCTTTTTGTCGACAATGTACTCATTTTGGGAGCTGGAAAATTTGAGTACTGGATGAATTTAAAATCCATCCTCTCCAAGTTTTGTGATGCAACAGGGATAACCATAAACTACCACAAATCTGTCTTTCTTGTAGAAAATGTTGATTAGACCTTTAAGCAAAGTTGGACTTTGGTTTTTAATATCAATATTTAAAATATTGATCAAGGTATGAAATATATTGGATTTTTCCTTAAACCAAACAACTACAGGGTGAATTATTGGTTATGGCTGCTCTAGAAGATCGAAAAAAGGATAGGGAATTGGAATTTCAATATGGATATCTCTCAGAGGTAGATTAGCCTTAGCCAACTTAGTACTGTAGAGAATTCCTGTTTATTGGCTCAGCCTTGCCAAATTACCTTCATCTATGATACACCGCATTCATCTTATTCTCACAAAATCCATCGGTAAAGGAGGTAAGAAATGTACTCGTTATCATCTTACTAAATGGAAAAATCTTTCCAAGACAAAAATTTTTGGAGGTTGGGGCATCAAACACCTCTCTTAGTTTTCCCAATCATTGACTGCCAAATCCTGCTAGAGAGGCTTATTTGGTACTGGTCTTTGGAACACTGTGTTATGCAAAAAATATCTTAAAGTCCTAGATCTTACCTCCTGGTTACGTAGAACTGTACATAATACTCAAGGTACTTCCATCATTTGGAAAAACTTTATGCATTCACTCTCAATCATCAAAATATGGTTGGATTGGGAGATTGGATCCGGAATCATGTTGTCTTAGGCCACGATCCCTTTATTTACTAAAATGAATATTATAAACTCAGACCTCCTCTCCTCTACTATCTACTATCTACTATCTAGCTCAAGAAGCCCTTCCTAGTGATTCAAGACTTGCAAAACATTGGATTGAGTCCAATCAGATTGGCTTAACAAAGGAACTCAAATCTAAATGGGACAACTATCTTTCTACTTTATTGAACAATGGCATCTACCTCAAAAATCAAAATGACAAATTGGCTTGGTCTTGGAATAGGTCCTCAGGTATAGTCACTGGTAATCTAGCTTATCAATCCATTTTATTTTTTAATAACATGGAAGAGAAGAAATGGTGGTACAAATCTATTTGGGTTATGAACATTCCAATAAAATTGGTTTGTTTTATGTGGATGTGCCTTAATGAATGCATACTTATAGGAGTAAATTACCAAAAGAAAGGAGGCATTGGATCTTCGCTCTACAATCTCTTCTTAAAAATGAAGAATCCACTCTAAATCTATTTGTAGATTTCCCTAAAACACAAAACATTTGGACTCAAGTGACAAAATCACTTAATATTGAAAGTGATTGGAAGTATCCCACTATAGAGAAAAATATGAAACATTGGTTCTTCCAATTTCCTACACTCAGACACATACCTTTTTTGGTTTTGTGGGGCATCTTGAAGTTCAAGAACATAATTTTGTTTGAGAACTGGAATAGATTGGATCCTGAGATAACCATCAAAATTATTCTTTCCCTAAAATATTATTCACACAATGAAGATGAAGATAAATTGGTTTCATTACTAAATCCAATATATTTTGATGATAATCCTATCAGATTGTTTGATGGTGCAGTTGTAAATGAGATTGGGGTTTATCTAAAATTTTCTAGTAAGCACACAATCCATGCACATTTAATCATTTTTCTCTCATCCTATCTCTCTATTAAAAATTTGATGGCTGTAGGTGACTCAAAGGTCACTATGGATTGGATAAATGACAAAGCCAACTTGAATCTAGTTTATTTCAACAACTGGAAAGACACAATCATAATATTAAAGAATGGGTCTGAGACCATCAAATTTATTCACATACACAGACAATTCAACAAAGTAGAAGACAACCTTTCAAAAAAGGAAGTCAAAGTCAACTCAGGATGGCTTTATTATGAAGAAATGATTGCTAAAACTATTGTTAGTGCTGAGAATAGGTTGGAATCATCAAGAAGTACTTTTTTGTAAATTTTGTATATGGACTACCTTTGCCACTAAAAATAATAATACAGTGTATTATGTGCAAGAAGGAAGGAGAATATGATCTTTTTGATCGATATCCTACTTATACAGTGTATTATGTGCAAGAAGGAAGGACAATGTGATCTTTTTGATCCATATCCTACTTATATATGTAACTTAAATTTTCATTTGATTCTAATAGAATAACAATGAAACTGTTTTTTTTTGCGTGAAAAAAGTATAAATATTCTTATTTTTTCCAATAATTTGATGAGTTTATGATTTATTTTCCTTTAAACTCATCGTGTAGCATAACCCAAATTCACTGCTAAATTTAAGTTTAATGTTGGAAATCATCACTTACATTTTTATTGTCAGTCTGCTTCAAGGAATTATTTTTTTCTTATCAACCATTAATTCGTGAAATTAAATATAGATAATACTACACCATAGGTAGTAGTTATGAATAGGGATGATTTTAAGGATGGAAATTTATTTTTAAATGTAGAAACCTTGACGAATCTTACTAATCCTTCATATGTGAACTATAAATGTTTGGCGATATTTTTGTAAAAATATTCAAATTTCTAAGTATTTTATATAGTTTTTGTAAAATTTTGCCGATTTTTAAGGTAAAATAATTTTATCCTATAGAATTTGGGCGAATCATTTTTAAAATAGCAAATCTTGCTTTTGGAAAACTCATGGAAAATTAGCCCATAAACGAAATTTAACCCCTAAAAGCATCCCTAGGTAGGATTAATATACAATACCTTACCTCATTATTTTCCTTATAATCGAGGTTGTTGTTCCCTTTTGACCACATATAAAATATTGGGTGTCGTATAACTTACCAATTAGATTAGTCATGGGAAAACTATGACCATAGGTTCTCAAAAGAGCCACCCCATCGCCATTTTAATGTCAACTTTATCAATACAAATTTGGATGAAAAATATCTATTATCCTTGTATCCTTATAATATATTAAGGAATGTGATGCCTAACTCTACGAGTAGCTATCTAACAACTTATTTATGTAACCGAAGTAATATTAATTGGGTCAGTTCGCCAAGATGTTGACGTGAGGGATAGAATTTTAATATACACTTATACTTCACTCAAACAGCCAAACTTATTGGCCATCTGGACCAAACACCTAACACCTACTTCCACTTTCCACCGCTCACATGGAAGGAAGTGTGATACCATTCATCGTTTCAGTGAAGGTACATGACGATGGGATCGATATCGTCATCCTTATTGAGAACAGAAAACAACTACATCGTCACATTCCTTTCATTTCTTCGTGTTAATCTGGAGGTCCAGTGATTTATCCTCTCGGATGACCGGTAATATTACTCCCAATGCAAGAGAAACTCTTAGTTTGATAAATATGTTAAATCTCCAGGTAACCTTCATCCCCTTTCACATTTAACTTAGTTTGTGGTTTTTCTTTCCAGGATTTGTTCTTGTAGAAACGAGTCTATATTCTAGGATGTCTACATATATTTTGGTTTCTCTATCTAATATTACTTCCATAGTCCTTAAACATATTCATTACGAAAATTTTTCCGAAACAAGTGGATACTATCACTGTCGAATTTAAAAAAGATATAGTTTTTGGGTCTGTGTTTTTCAACTACCTTCTTACTGATAGTGTAGGGAGGATTCTTCATCTCTTTTAACATCGAAAAATCTAAAATAAACAAGTTCATCCTCTCTATTTTATCGTTCAGGTTTCAATTCCTCTACAATTCTTCGTTAACCTCGATGCTTTATTATACTTCGAGTCCAAGTCCCAAATTTACAGAAACTTCTATTTACACTGGTGTCATATTTTCTAGTTTGAATCATTCAGCTCGTGCATCCAAACATGGTATTTTAGGTATATAGTTTTTATGACAATGTTAATGCATAATTTATTTTTTTGAATGAATATGTTCTTAATGATGGTTTCCTTGTGTATGCGAGAGAAAACCCCATCAGGACGATGGTGATTTCTTTTCATCTTTAAACTAGAACTAGTCAAGGGTTGATTCCATACAATACTCCTACCTTCCGTAACAGGTAAGTTTGTGGAAACTGATCGTTAATCCTCTTTTATTTTATGTAAAGTTCCTCATATATTTCTTTAGTTTTTTTTTTGTGTTTCCTACAGTCGGAACACGGAGTCTACACTTTTGGACCTTGTGGGTAACATCAAGGAACATGGAGTCTACGCTTTTGGATCGTTAAAATCAGAATATTTCGACTCTTTGGTTTAAGATTCTTGTAGCTTAGGAATAGACCTCTCGAAAAGTTGGTTTGTTTTTCTATAGCTTAAATGAAATCCTCTATGGTTTCCTTCTTAGAAATGAGAAGGCCTCTTGCTATTTTCTATGCAATATTAACATTTCGATATCAGATATTGACTTAAGATTTTCATGGAATTTACCTATCATGCTACCCAGCTCCATATTTGCGACTTAATAAATTATATTGTTTTTTTTAATTGTGATCAGTATGGGGATTAGTAGGTATTGATAAGTAACTCGTAATCACCCCATAGCCATGCCCCATTCTCGGAGGTCATAAATGTATAAAAAGTACGTAGTTATTTCGACATAAATTTTTGTTTCGAAGTAGGAATTCTCATTTATTACTTTCTCATCTTCCATTTGTTTGGATTGGAACAATTTAGAACCCTATATACAATGTCCTTTATTTAGGAGAAGAAAAATATCAAGTTCTTTTCCTGTTTGTTAATTCAACTGTATGGATTGATGTCAACAAAAGTATTTGTATACAATTTTTATTATCAAACCGTTTTAAATCTATTAACCTTCCTTTGTTTACCATAATGTTTTTCTATTTTACTTTACATGCATTTTCACCATAGTTTAATACAAAAGAGAACTACAAATACCGCCACTCTCCACTATGTAGCTTCTTTACCTCGATATTCCATGATTGTTAATATTAAGAAACTGCATTACTTTTATATGATAATTTCCAGACTCTAATAATTCACATCCTTATGCAAGGTGTATAAAACTTTCCTTTCTCATAACGTCAAAATGTGTTATTCCATACTCTATGTAATGAAGGAGATCCATTTAATTTAAATAGAATGCATGCTTATATAAAATAATTTATTTTGTAATATATATAATTATGTAGCATTCATAAAATTTTCGTAGCATAATATATAACTTGGTAGCATACATGTAATTTTGTAGTATACCCATAATTTTATTGTTACTTGAGAATATNCTCTAATTATGTAGTTGTATATTAATCAGTAAATCTTTCATAACAATGAATCACATCTTTTTATAGATCAAAACTTTATAGCTAGATGAAAATCTATAATCTACATAAAGGTAATTGGTTAAATAGAATGCATCAAATTATGTAGCTACATGTTATTGCAACAATCTTACAAAAATGTAGAGTAAATAAAGATACATATTTGTAAACCTTGATGCTGGAAAAAAAATTAAACATCCACATTCCACCCAATTGTAAACATAGGACAATCATGAATACTTGTCTTGATCACCCCCTAGCCAATCCATGATTCCATAAGGGAAAATTGAGCATCACTCCTTAGCTACTGTCTCTCTAAACAATTCAGAAAATCATTTTCTTAACACCATATGTGCTCATAACAACAATAAATCATTTTCCCAACACACTAAGCAATGTCCTGCCTCCCACATATGTTGTATATACCATTTTTCCATTTCCTAGGACTTTCCATTCATTTCCCTCACAAATCCCTTATTTTTATGGGCTACCAGTGATAGAACTCAACTTATGACACTTGTAAAAATCATCTATGAGTTGACTCAAACATGTTCCCCAGTCATGGAATCATAGTCAATTAATTAATTATTTTTAACCTAGTTGTTCTACATGTTTTCCATCATTTAATTTATTAAAATATATGTCTCATATATCTGTCCATAAAAAAAGGACAGTTGAAAAGTCAAACACTTTTCCAACAGTCATAAAAATAATAATTACATACTTCCACAATTTCAAATCCAAATTTCTAAAAATGGAAATTTAGTTTTAACACAACAATTTTAAAATAAATTGTTTTAAATATTTGAGGATGTCACACCCTCTCCCCCTTAAGTATAACATTGTCCTCAATGTTAGTCTCTCCTTAAAATATTACTTGGAATAGAGTTGGATAATATTTCAACATTTCTTCTTCCAACTCCCAAGAACACATATTTCATTAAATTTGGAAATATTCAATGGATCTAGAATTTAGAACTTTAGCTAGATTGAATTTTTTCAAAATAAGGAATTAAAAATTGCTTAAATTTCTTAATTCACTAGTTTGAATGTATATATTCATCAATTTTTGTCATAAAGAAATCATTATAAACTCACTTGTATCATTATAAAGGTATCATTATAATTTATTTCCATTATTATTATTTATATTTTTCTATTGAAAGTTAAGTGGTTCTTAATCAAAACAGTGGATCCTGATTTAGTTACATCTTAACATATTAAATTGTTTGTTTCACTACTTTGAATGTGTATATTCACCATTTGTGTGATAAATTTATCGTGATAAACTATATAAAATCAAATTTACATAAACTTGCAGAAGCAAATCTTTCAAGTCTTAGACTTGGATTCCTTACATTAT
>SNQJ01S0181313.1:0-10358 GCA_010110895.2 Picea sitchensis
GGGGGTTGGAGCCTCCTTCCAGTTGCAGCTGGAAAACAAAGGAAGTTGGTGCTTCCAATGAATGTAATTCTTCAAGACATATAAGAAAAATCATTCTGTGGTTTTCTCCCGATTTGGGTTTCCATGTAAAACACTGGTGTACTATGTATGTGTGTGATTGTTTATTTATTACGGCTCATTATTGAATAATAATTCTACATTGATATAACATTTGAAGAAAAGGATTATAATTACATTATTATTGATTCACCCCCCCTCCCAGTAATCCAACAACTCCATAGTTCACCACAACAACCAAGATAACCACAACCATATATCATAGTTGATAATACATCTAAAAAACCCATGACAAGAACACACCACCCACCAAATTCTAGGCTACACCATGACAAGCACGGACCACCAAATCCCGACAACAACAAAAACACATGCTAAACCATATTGCATGATAAACATATGGAATTAAATTAGGACTTAAGGGTGGAAAGGGAAGTGGTGGTAAGATAGGGTATCTACCTAATCCATGTTGCATGATAAGTGACACATATTCCACGTGCATTTAGCTGCATAGGCATCATTCATGAAGATGTTATGATGAACTTTTTTTGCATTTAGTATAAAAAATAAGGAAGAGGGTGGCCATTGTTGCACTAGAAGAACAATTGCATGACAAGTATGAGGAAGAGGGTGGCCATGTTTCTGGTGATATAATCAAATCAAAGTTTGAGCACATGCTTGAGATTGAATAACTATGGTTTGATGCCCCTTTGAATTTGATGGTGGTAATATGATCCAAACGAATCCTCATGAGGACAACCCATTATTTCTAGATTGCAACATAAACCTAGACAATGAGTTCTATGAGCATTCTATGGCCATTTTCAACCCAACAATGAACCCTCCCATTGTAAAAAACTAGATTTGTGATGGTGCCTCAAGTTTCATGGACAAGTCAAATGAGGAATGTGTTCCCTTGGCATATGAAGATACCGTTGCTTCCCTAGAAGAATAACTTTCTATAAGTTTTGGAGCCAATTGGAAGGATGGAATAGATATAGAAATAAGTTTGGTTTCTTGTTCTAATTCAGATATACTAGAAGATCAATTAGAACCTCTAGATGTTGGTGGAAATGATGGACATGAATACACCTCTGGTGTCTCTGAGAGGCATACTCTTTGGTTTCTGTGAGAGGCATACTCTTTGGTGTCTGTGAGAGGCATACTAAGATTACCATTGAAGAGATGGAAGAGGACTGCTCATGTGTTGATATGTGTACTACAAAAGACCAATAAGCAAATGGAAATATTGACCATGATCTCTTTAGTGTCCTTAAGATTGAGGACAAGAAGTTTGGACAGTTTCTTGAGGTCAAAAAAGTGTATGTTGATATTCTTGATTCTCTTAGTGAAAACATTGATTTAAAACTCAACAATAATGGGTCTTATATTGTATATTTTGAAGGCTCTCCTACTTATGATATATGTATTGGTCGTAATGGTGAATAATGCATGCCTTATGTTGAAACTGTTTTTAAAGTTTTTATCTCTAATACTAAAAATTTACTTTTTCAGGTTTCAACTTTTCATAAAGCATAACCCTTGCTATCACTTCCAAAAGCCCAGTACCGAAAACCCGACAAGCTTTATTCTTTAAATAATCAACGACAAAAAACCAAAAGTGTTTTAAAAGTCCCGACGCACATTCTGTAAAGTTATTTTTAATCACGGTAATTTAAACCCTAAGCGAGTTGATTAACAACTTTTAAACCTTTCGGGATTCGGGTCTACTCAAAAACATATGTTTTCCATACATATTGAATCACGAAATCCCGATCCCCGATTTCCCGAAAGAATGGAAGTTAGTTTTTAATCCTGATTAATTAATTTACTAATACGAAAAATAAGGCCTAAACCTAATCTTATTGTGATTTCGCAATTTCGGGAATCAGGGTTTAGCGATGACATACCTCATGTATCCACGATCCCTGAAACCCCGAAACGCGAAGTCTCGAACCATAATCAACATTTAAAATGAACTAACTCTGTTTTAAAAACATGATTAACGGTAATTAAACTTCTTAGGTATTTTCTTATTTTCGGTACCGTTGAATGAAGTCTTTCGAATTTTGAATTTGGGATTGTTGAAATACGGCCATATTAATAAACGGATAACTGATAAATGTTGTGACACTAATGCGTATCTCAGAAATATTTTTTGCATTAAATGTAATTAATTACAGGTCAACTGCGTCAGTGTTTTCATCATAAAACGAGTTTAAGGAAAATTAAAAGTCTGTGTTCCAAAAACTATGCTTGTTCTGTCTTTCAAAGGTAATTCGCATTCGACCAAGCTCATACACTTCTTTTCTGTGACAGGTTTTCCTTCTAACATAAAGCTATGGCGCCAAAGAAAGCATTGAAGAAGAGTGAAGATATAGAGGAGATGTGTAACCCAGAAGGAGATATCATATCCGACACTATGCCACACGCCATCGACTCAATTAAATCCTGGAGAGAAATCTATGAACTCCTAGATTACGAAATCAAAAATTCTTCGGTTGATTCCAACAATCACCTTCGGGATATAGCAGAATCGGAGCTTCATAAGATCGCAGCACGCCCTCGGCTCATGGCATACAATGACATGATCAATTGGGCCTTGGAGAAGGTTGATATCCCAACAAGAAGAATTTTAAACGATCAAGCGGTCGTTGTCGGCTCATTCAGGCCAGAGCATATACAAGTAATGTACAAACTCTCACCAAATCCTAAGTACATTTATAATGCCGAATTTACAACTGAGTTTCAAAGGAAGGAGTGTACTGAGACAGACCAAACTTATCTCGATTTAATCAAAGAATGGTGGAGATGTCCATCGAAATTTAGGGCCGATACCCATGGAATTTATGCCACAACATCTTTGAACGAGTACATGGTCTATGTAGCCATTATGCTGTGTAGACTCTTCGGGAAAAAGAATCCCTTCCATTTCCCTGTAGAATGGGTGCCCTATTTAGAAGAAGCATCAGAAGGATACACTTTTAACTGGAGTAAGATTTTGTCTGATAACCTAGCCCAAGAGGTTTCAAATTACAGAGTTGCAAGATCTAAAGGTTAGCCAGTGTCCTTTTACATGTCGACGTACATCATGGACGCAATCTGCTTTTTAACTCCATTTCCCCTGATGAATTGGAGTTGGAACATAACCTGTCCCGAGCCCATTCACAAGTATCACTCTATGCTATGGGAAGAAAATTCTAAGAATGAGTTTTATGAAATTTTTCATTACATAGTAATTTCAATGCATAAAATTTTTTATGGCTGTGAACCCCCTCGCATTTTTTAGACAGTCTCAGAAAACCTCAGAGAAATAGTCGACTGGTTCATCGAAGAAAATTTCTCTTACATTAGGGTTTATGGGTGCTCAATCCCCCCTCATGCGCTTCCAAAATTCCTCCCGGAGAGACTGGTATTGAGGGAGGTAGCGCACCAAATAGTAAAAGGTGGTATTGGAATAGAGCTAAAGTTAGCTCAAAAGAAGTCCTGGCCAATCTTCCTTGTACATATCAGGAAATTTTCATTGCAAAACCTAGGCCATTCTAAAGTGGAAGCTGAAGCACTAGAAGAAGTTAAACTGGTAAATACCGAACTTAAAAAACATGACCCTTATCAACTAGTGAACAGACATTTGATGCATTGCAATATGAAAGCTTATGAACACGAAAAGTTTGTTTATGATGATATATTCAAAGAGGTTAAAGCCTATGAGGAGGTATTGAATAGGGTACGGGCCTTATCACCCGACTTATAGACTGGTTTCATGTCCTTCCAAAATCACAGGCGAAGTTGTTTGCCAAAGATTTTGTAGGGTGAATCCATGACCCCCCCTCCAGAGAAGAAAGGGCCTCCCCCAGGTTTTGAAACAGAAGTTCCTCAGATAGAGAAATCAGAGTCAAGGAAAGGGAAGGAGTTAGAAACATCTCCAGAAGTCCCTGAGAATTTTCTTGAAAATATAGGAGGAACGGTACCAACGAAGCTTGGAATCCCTATTACTTCTTTGACCCCATTGTATTCTACCTATGGAAACCCCCAAGAGGGAGCTCTATATGTTAGTGATCTCGGACATATTTCTAGAGACGAAATTCCTTCATCCGATTATTTTTTCAGTAAAAAGAGAAAGGCTATCTTGAAATAGGAAAGGCATCTAAGATGAGACATGATGATAAAAAAGAACAAGATCATCGTAGATGGACAAAAACTTAAAGAGGGGGAATTCACTATAGAAATAACAGGCACAATGGGAGCCTTCGCATCAACAAATTTACACTCTGTGGGTAATTTCAGAACTATGTTGCAGCAGAAAGATAAGATGATAGCTTAGCTACAAAGTCAATTAAAGGAGACTGAAAGAAGTATCAGTCGGGAAATAAACAAGGGTCTAGAACGAGCCAGATTCAATGACATTCAAGAGATTCAAAAACTGAAAGCAAGCTTTGATGAAGCAAACCTGAAGATACATGTCAGTCAAGCACAGGTCCTACAGTAAGAAGAAATGAATAAACAATTACAGAACAAGGTGAGTTCAATCCAAAATCAAGTGGTAGAGATGGAAACTTTCCAAGCCCAGGCCTTGGAAATACATGCAAAAATAGAAAAAGAGCAATAGGGATTGATCTCTAAGCTAGAAATTATTCAAACTTACTTTCAGGAGACAAGCAAATCCTTCGACAGTGTCATCTTAAAGGAGAGGGAAGCAAAAGCATCCAGAACCACTTTTCAAAAGGCAATGACTCTTTCAACAAAAGAGGAGTTCAAAGAGACTCAAAGGCTATCTGTTTCAGAGCAGATTAAAGGTGATATAATACTCAAGGTATGGGAGGCAAACCTCGCAGAAAATAAGAGAATAACCAGAGAGGTTAATGACGACTGTCAAGGAATTTTTGACCATTAGAGAAAGCTTCATTGAACATTGGAAGAAACAACTGTCCAAGGTTGTTAGGAGAAATTAACATTGGTAAGCATCAGTTAAGATTCAAGGAGGATTTGGAAGAAATTCAGGTAGAGATCCCACAAATAAAGGTAATCAATGTCACTCAAATCGACAAATGGATAGTGATGTTGAACCTAAAGTTACAAACTATTAAGTTCACAAGAAAGATAATCGAAGATCGTCTACCTGAACTATAGAGAAAGTTCTTCCTATTTGAGGCGAAAGATATTCCAGAAGCTCCCAGAGTTTTTGTGCAGTTTCTGGGAAAATGTATTCGCTTTCTTAAAACAGAAGAAGGAAGTTCATCGACGAAGACATGAAATACTGTTTTGGATATTTTCATCATTGAAATAATAAAGAAGTTAAAATAGAAATGTAAACGGTTCAACATTGCTCATTTATGTAACCGTTGGTCTTCGGAAGTTAGTTAATCACCAACATAAAAAAGGTTTGGTGATCATGTATAAATATATGTTCACAAGACTGAGAAGAGGCTTTTTGTTTTCGGGGGAGCCAATTGTATTAGAATTTTTTCGATTTACAGTGATATAGATAATGTAGAAGAGATTATGAATTCTGTCAACTTGAAGCTATGTGTTACTTTACTCTGTTTTCAACATCTTTCTTTCCATGTCTTTCTAATGAATGATCAGCTATAATTTAACTCAAACTTCTATTGTATTTTGAATTTATTTGATTGTCTAATCATTTACAGTTTTTCCTCTGTGATTGCTATCATCAGTTTCAAGACCTGTAGGTCATTTGGATGGTTATATTTTATATTTCATTAGAAATCTCGTTTTTCTCTCCTTCTTCTGTTATGATATGAGATTCTTTCATGATTGAAGCCTCATATTTTTCGACGGCGTTACTTTGTTATTATTTTACTATTCTCAAATTGTTTCAAGTATAGGAAATGACCTCTACTGTTATTGTATTATTATTTTGAGTTCCAAAATTCTTTTTCTATTTCATCCCTCAAAACTGAAGCAACAAATCTTTAAACATTTTATAATTCAATAAAATTTTACTCCTCATGATTGTCCCAAATAATAGACAGCCTAACATAGAACCTGGCCTTCAAGATCAAACTAGCATTGCTTTGAACTTATTTAATACTATATTTCAAACAACAACTACCCGGGTCGAATTAGAATGCTCATGGGCAGTTATCGAGAGAGACATCAGCATCCAAGAGCAATGGGAAGCTAGACAGAGACAATTGAGAAACCAACTCTGATTTACCCTTCACAATTGATTCTTACCCCTTAATTTTATTTATCTTTTCGGATGCCTTGACGGTATACTTTAGAGCCTTAAAGTATAAAGTCAGGAACAACATCTTTTTGGCGTCGTTGTCGGGGAATGAATAAATGAAACTTTTCCCTGGGAAGAACGACATTGACACTTTATTTCTTTGATAGTGAACAAAGATAGAAAAACCTTCTAAGGCTACCTTCATCTTTCACTTGGCGACTCCACGATAAGTAAACTAGCTTTTAGCCAAAAGAACACCAGAAAGAACCCGGACGACAAGCAGACCTTGCTAGTCTCTGACCCAAAAAAGATTTTAAAATCACGAAGATCCCTTAAACAAATCATTTCACCCATACATACTATTTGTCAGCCTGATTTTACGTAGTTGAATGTTAAGGAAACACTTGAGAGATCCGTCTCGCTTCCCCCTTCAAACAATACGTTCTCTTTTCCTGAAGAGTATACCCCAAACTTTCATGAGCCTTCTCCTCACACACTCTGAGTTTCAGCCTCAAATCCATCAATGGCTTCACACGGAGGTGCAGGAGCTGGGGGTGGTGCCCCAGGAGGACCAGCAGGAGGCCAAGCACCGCTTCCTGGAATCTTTGCTAAGGTAGCTGCCAGATATGCCCCCCTTGTCCTCCCAGTTCCCCTACATGACCTTCCCGAAAATTAAATGAAAATCCTTCCCAAATTTACAGGGGAAGGATATTTAACCGCTCAAGAACACATAAATTTCTTTGACCAATTTGTTGACATCCTTAGAATCGAACATGAAGATGTCTATTCTAGACTCCTCGTTCAGACTTTCGAAGGATAGGTGAGGACCTGGTTCCGAGCCTTAGCAGCAGGATCTATAAGATCTTACGAAGAACTTGAAAACGCTTTTATCAGACAATGGGGGGAAAGGAGAGACCACCTCTATTACCTAACTGAATTTGGATCCCTTAGAAAGAAAAACTCAGAATCATTTCTCGAGTTCACGCAAAGGTTTAACAAGTTGTATAATAAAATCCCAGTCGAGGTCAAACCTTCTCAACCCGCAACAAAGGTGACTTTCGCTGGAGTCTTTGATCCTAATTTTGCTCTATTATTGAGAGAAAAGAGATCAGCAGATTTCACAAAAATGAAATACGATGCCCTAGAAATAGAATCAAACATGATGGCATCAGGGAAATTAAAAGCAAAAATAGAAACCGGGAACAAGGAAAGTAGGAAATTCAAAGAACAAGGTGGATCCTCGAGATTGGGGAAATCCTCGGTAGATAAAATAGATGAGATGGCTAAGGTAATTAGAGAACTATCAAATAAGATCTAAAAAATGGAACTAGATAAATCAAAAAGAGATCATTTTCCTAGGAAGGGTTTCAGAAGGAATCCTGATCCTCAGGCCCCACAGAAAACAATTAAGAATGAGGATCAAAAAATCCCAACCCCCTTCAAAAGTGAAAACTTCATTGGAGAGTAAGACCTAGAATATTTTGAAGAGTAAGATGAGGATATGAATAATCTTGGGGACGATAGTAAATCACCCTATTTATCAAGACAAGATTATGAAAAATCCTTAAATAAAGAAGTTAGATCGGAAGACAATGTTAGCAACGGTACTTCTGAAGATTTGACATATCAGGGTATCACAGATGATATTATAGCTGAACTACACGAGAAATACAATTTAAGACCTAGGAACAAGAGTCTTCCAACCGACCCAACAAAAAAGATCTTGCCTAGGGGCGAAACTGATGAAGAGGCTCCAAAGGTTGCTGAGAAACAAACTGCAAAAATCCACACCACTGACACACAACCTGTCAAGTCAAAGTCAGTAGGAACACCCACCATGAAAACACAGGTCCCTGTGAGTGAAACCAAATCTGCACCACAAAGAAAAGCTGAAAAGAAAGGAATGGAGGCCCCAAACATAGAGAGCGACAAGGCCATGGGAAATTTTAGTTTGGAAAATGAAATAAATAAAATCAAAATCCCTATCCCACTTGTTGAACTGCCTAAAAATACCATATACAAAAAATAAATTGCCAAGATGATTAGCTTTTTAGAAGATGAAAGCCAAGCCGATGTCATCAACTTAGAAGATGACAAGTCGAACATAGTTTTTGGTCCACATGTCAAAGGTGCGAAGGACACTATTTCCCCCTTCTATATCATGTTAACCTTGTTTGACCACCTACTCCATAACTGCATGCTTGATTCTGGAGCATCCCACAATGTGATGCCTAAAGCCATTATGGATAAATTAGGTCTCAAAATCACTAGGCCTTATGGAGATTTATATTCATTTGATTCAAGAAAATTCAAATGCAAAGGCATGATTAAAGACTTGGTGGTAAATCTGGCACAAATACCTGCAAAAATCATTCTTATGGACGTAGTGGTCGTTGATATCCCTCTGAAATATGGTATGTTGTTATCTAGGTCATGGGGTGTCAAGCTTGGAGGATCTCTCCAGCTTGACATGACATATTCCACGATTCCAGTTTTTGGAGGACAGTACACACGTCTATACAGAGAAACTAGGTTGGAATTCACAGTAGGTGATCCACATAACCCAAATAACCACCCTGTATATATAGTTGATCAAGATTTAGGAAATTGTATCTTATCCATTGATGACGATATTGATGTCGATATAGATGAAAGTTGTACAGAAGAAAAAACAGAAAAAGAAATTTTTTTTAAAAATGTATATAGCTCTGGTGTGTGGAAGATGTTTTTTGACGGTGCTTCATCCTACATTGGAGCTAGAGCTGGGGCACTCCTTGTGGCTCCCGATAATCAATTTGTGATTCCCTTTTCCTATAGGCTACAGTGGAATGTGGACTGCACAAATAATGTATGCGAGTATGAAGCCTTAGTGTTAGAGTTAGAAGTCGCTAGGAGAATGAAAATAAAAAACCTCGAAGTCTTTGGTGACACCGAGCTAATCATAAAACAATTAAACCGACAGTACCAGGCCAAACATCCTAGGTTGAGGTCCTACAAAAATTGTGTCTAGGATCTGATCGACAATTTCTTCTCCTCTGTCAAGGTTTATTTCATTCCAAGGACTGAAAACCAACAAGCTGATGCATTAGCCAAAGTATCCTCAACATTCACACCTCCCATCGCTTTTAACCTAAAATACCACATACAAATGAGACACTGACCTTCTATACCAAATAATGTACAGCATTGGCAAGTTTTTGAGGACGATGAACAACTTCGCAAATTTTTAGAATCAATAGATGAGTTTTCCTAAATGCATACTGATCAAGAAAACCAAAATGATCCTATTTGGATCATGCAGGAAGGAGAAGACCCTCAAGACTTCCACGATAAGATCATGAATCACCGAATGATGGTTCTAAAAAACAACCATATCCCCAAGGGCCTGATTCCCTTGGAAAGATTATTCAATCAAGATGATATCCCTTCAAGATCCACTCTATAGCCTCAATCTGAAGAGGTTGAGGACTGTGACATAGGTACTAAAGAAAACCCTCGGTTGGTGAAACTATCCAAATATATGTCCCCAGAAACCAAAAGTAAATACTCAGAGTTGCTTAGAAAGTACAAGGACGTTTTCGCTTGGTCATGTGAAGATCTGAGAACCTATGACACCATTGTGATTGAACATAAGATACCCCTGAAGCCTGGTGTCAAACCCTTTAGACAAAAACTCAAACAAATCAATCCTATTTTATTTCCCATGGTCGAAAGGGAAGTCAAAAGGCTCATGGATGAAAAAATAATTGTACCACTGAGATACTCTGATTGGGTAGCAAACCTGGTCCCAGTTAGAAAGAAAAATGGGGAAAATAGACTATGCGTTGATTTTAGAAATCTAAATAAGTCTTCCCTCAAAGACAATCACCCCCTACCCAAAATGGATCACATTTTAGAAAAAGTAGTTGGGGCAAATAGGATGTCGATGATCGACAGGTTTTCCGGGTACAATCAAATTGTCGTCAATGAACACAATAAAGAAAAAACAGCCTTCACCACCCCTTGGGGTACATTTATGTATGACAAGATGCCTTTTGGTTTAATGAATGCAGGTGCTACTTTCCAACGTGCTATGGATATCGCTTTCATTGGCGAAAGGGACAAATTTGTG
>SNQJ01S0181314.1:2063-26036 GCA_010110895.2 Picea sitchensis
GATACCCTGCCCTTGCGTGTGGATCGGACTGTCGACTGTCCCCCCAGGCTTTATTGTTGTCGGTGGTAACCTTAGTGGCCTATCTTTCTAGGTTCTTACACAAGGTGACTGTGAAGGGGAAAGTATTCATGGTACCTGGAATCAACGTTGGCCAAAATCACTTGGGCTCCTTGGAGGGTATACCCACGATTATGTGTGGGAGCTTTCACCAGGGTGTAAGTCCGTTAAGCAGGTCATCATAATAAATTTTCCACCTTAGCCCAACCCATTCTCGTCTCGTTGTTGCGACGTTGGATTTCATCACCAACTAGTGACTTCAAAATTAGAAGGTCTTGTTTGCTTGGTGTTTCTTCCTAGATTTTGTTTACTAGTGCGTGTTGTTTATTTACCAAAGTTGAACATACGATTTTCTTCATAGGTTTGTCACTTGTTTACAATAGATCCTCCACGTCGTTCACGTAGAATGCAGGGTTTATCTCCAGAGCATTTGGAAGGTTCTCAACCCTTGCCTACAAGTTCACTTTAGGGCTCTCCTCGACAAAGTGAAGTCCCAGCCGTCGCCATGCCACAAGTGGAATGAACTGACTCTCTAGAACATTTCCGAATTACCAATACTCGAGAGGACTTTCGAATTCACCTTGATTCTAAGTGAACATTTATGCAACTAAATTCTTCCGTAGACTTAGTTGTTACCCCTTCTAGATCACCGGTTGGACCCTTTCTAGGCATTGAAGGCCAAGATCCTTTTTGGTCTATGGGCATTTTTTGACGGGACCATTTTGGTTCAGGCTCACCTGTGATTTCTGAAATCATCTCACCTATGATTTCTAAAATCTCTAGTCCAGAGACAGTATCGTTTACTACCACCTATTATTTTTCTGGTACAGAATCCCCATGATCTGACCATATCTTGACCATCCCTATTGAAATGCCCCATCATACAGATACTACGAGTGTTCACACCGGGTTTACTGCGGTTAGTCTCACCCCCATCAACACACCGTGAACGCCCAATGTCACCCCAACACTACCACCTGGATACCGTGCGTTGAATGCTTCCATTCCTACTCCTATGCAAACCCCATCTGACTCTCCTGGTGGTCCTTATTCTTCTAGGCACTCTCTTCCCGGTTTTATTCCAACACTCCCTCAATTTCCTTTTGGAGGACCTCTCTCGTCCTCCACTAGCAGTCTTAATCCTAGTGGCACTATTCTGTCATTCACACCAACTTACCAGATTCCCGTCAGTGGACAATTTCACCAAGGTGGTATGACTCAACCCCCTCTCAGTGGGTAAATTCCTATTGGAATGCAAATCCCAATTGGAACACAACCCCTAATTGGAACGCTACCCCCAATTGGAACACCACCTTCGATAGGAGGACCGACCCCACCTTATGGAAAAAACATACCTCCGTCCTTGCCCCAGTATTGGAATCAGTTGATACAACATCCTCCTCAATTGACTGGGAGGCAGCAGTTTCCAACTGCATCTGTGATACCCCCTAGTATAGGCCAACCATATCCAGGTACGTTTAATCCCATTTGGGGCTCAAATTCTCAAACTCACGTCCCTGTTCCTGGATACAATCCCATGAGCTACTATCCTCTCCAACCACCACTGAATCTGCCTGGGTCTTCACATTATATGCAGACTGCTTATGGTCCTACTGGTTTGCCAATGGGGATTCCTCCCCAAATCCACCAGTACCCATAGGTGAATCGACAGTTACCCTTTTTGGCCACTTTGGATCTTCCGGATTTGTCAAGGATTTTAAATGATCCAATTCGTCACTCTCCCCAATGGCCTGCTATACCAGTCAAGCTACCATTGGACATCCCTAAATTCGATGGCAAAGCGGGAAAGGACCTGAACAATCACGTCATGAATTTTCACCTCTGGTGTTCATCTAAATTGTTGATGGATGACTCTATTAGTTTACATCTTTTTTAGCGAACCCTCACAGGTTCTGCTGTGAAGTGGTATATAGAATTACCACGAGGTTTCTTTGCTGACTTCAACACCCTAGCTATGGATTTCCTCACACACTACCAGTTATCGATCCGTTATGAAATGAGGACCGAGATTTTGAGTTCTTTCAAAAAAAACAAAGCCACTCATATATCCGATCACATTCATGAGTGGCGACGGAGACGATATCTCATTAAACTCTAACTCCCCGATCATTTGTTGGCAGAGTGGTTCACAAAATCATTTGTGAACGACATTGGTCGTGACATTTCCATGGGTGGAGTAGTCATGGAAGAACAGTCATGCTCAATACCTTGACCTCATTTACTCACAAACAGGTACCCTTTACGATTTACTACCTGACTTACCTCGTCCTTCCACTTGCGCCACTTCAACTACTCAAGCTGCTTCACATGCAACTAGCAGTGTGATTGGAACTTTCCAGGCCCAACCACATTCTGCTTCAAGCACCAACCCCAAACCTGCTTCTTCTAATGTTCAAAATGCTCCGTCTCCTACCCCTCCCATTGGCAAGACTTTTGAGGTAAATGCAGTCCAATCTACCCCAGCCGGTAAAAACAAATCTAAAAAGGGCAGGGGTAAGAATAAGGAGGACAAAAATACTTCTCAAGCAGAGCGAACCAAAACTACACCTGTTGACGATTGGGATAAGCGAAAACCTCGATACCCTTGTCTTATCAGTGGTGATGATCACTACATGAAGGATTGTCCACAACGCGACGAGGTCACTAAGTTGCTTCAAGGAACTCCAAAACCACCTACTCCGGCCATTTTGTCACAACCCTTCCCGTCTCAACAACAGGCTCAGTTGGTCATTCATGACCAACCCTCATCTTCTACTACATCCTATGTTTTGATGTGTACTGGCGATTCAAAGCAGAGCGACGTTGCACTCACTACTCGAGCCAAAGATTATTCTCCCTCTAAAGAGAAGGTTGATGATCTACCTCCTTCCTTGGTACCCTCTCCTATGACTCCACCTACCAATGGTCCTCTTCATCTCGAACGACTGAGCCTCGACACAGTTCTTTGACCCCCCACAAAGGGTGTCGTTTGGAAATCGACTTTCAATCCTCATGCTCGTGCTGCCCAGAACTAAAACATTGTTGAAGACCTGGCCCAAGCACCTTCTGCGATGTCATCCCTCGAAGTCCTTCAAAGTTGTCCCACACAATGGAAGGCACTGTTGAAAGCTATTGGTGGAATCGATCCGACAAATACAAATTTAATACTTTTTGACTTGGAAGATCACATTCCAAGGTTACCCCCTCAACTCGCGTTCCAAATCTAAGTGATTATCTATGACAAAAACATTTGTCGAACCGTTATCGACGAGGGTTCCTCGACGTGTGTTATGTCTCTTACCTACTGGAAAGCCATTGGCTCTCCCTCTTTGAATGAATCCCATAATACTCTCAAATCCTTCAATGGATCCGGTTTTAAGCCCTACGGTGTCCTTCCTTCATTTCCCATCATGTTATAAGGAAAAATGGTCCAAGTCGAAGTGGAAGTCTTTGACGCTCCCCTTGATTACAATCTTCTGCTTGGTCGCAGCTGGATAGATTCCATGCGTGCAGTTGTGTCGACCCTTTTCCATGTGGTACGTTTCCCACATCAAGGGAATGTAGTCACCGTCGACCAATTAGCCTTCTTTAATTCCAATACCCGTAATGGCAATGTATCGTTCATCGCTAAAACCCTAGTGGGTTATGAGAATGTCGGTGGTGGACTTCTAAAAGACTCTTCATTAATGGGTACTTTCCCCATTCCACCGCCTGATGTTCCACGCTCATCCGTTGCTTCAATCAACATGATCTCCACCTCGATTCACGAACTTCCTGCATCTCACAAACCATGGATAGTACCTGACCCCTGAGATCATCTTCGTTACGACGATGAAATGTCGTTAAGTCTGATGGAATTCGCCTATCAGACCATTCAATTGACAACTCCTTCTATGCTATCTCTAGATCCTTTCCATGTCATTTTTCCCACGAACGAGATGATCATGTCTGTCATGGAAGACACCCCTTGGGACGATGGACATCATCGTTCCATCCTCTTTCTGGAGCAACATACCATTGAGAACTATCAATGGATATCGACCCCGTCAACCATTGTCGTCATCTCAACCATTCTGGAGTCCGCACACGATGTGTTTTCTGAAGGGAACTTAAGCAATATCTCCCCCACTATTCCCCTCGACATATCCATCAAACCTGGGATTGTCGAAAATGTCCATATCGGAGCTTCGTGTTCCTCTGACAAAATTGTCACCTACACATCCCTTTTCAAAGAGTTTCATGACATCTTCGCTTGGAGCTGTGAAGAAATGTCGGGTATCGACCCTGAGATTGTGATACATGAGATCAAGACATACCCCGACGCTAAACCCATCCAGCAACACCTTCGTCCAGTTCACCCACGTAAAGTGGATGCTATCAAGCTCGAAGTCGAGAAACTTCTTAAAGATGACTTTATTTATCAGGTGGATCTCACTGATTGGGTTTCCAATCTTGTCCCGATCGACAAGAAACAAGGCACAATTCATGTATGCATTGATTATAGGGATATTAACAAAGCTTGTCCCAAAGACAACTTTCCTACCCCCTTCGTCGATCAGATTGTCGACGATTGCGTTAGAAGTTAAATATTCTCTCTAATGGATGGTTTCTCTGGGTATAATCAAATCAACATTGTTCCCGAGGATCAACATAAGACTGCTTTTATTTGTCCTTGGGGTACTTTTTCCTATCGGAAACTCCCTTTCGGTCTCAAGAACACTGGCGCAACTTTTCAACACTATATGTCTTATGCTTTCCATGATATCAAGCACATCGTTCAACCATATCTGGATGATTTTCCCGCTCACTCAATGCACCGAGTTGATCATCCAATCCACCTCCGCGCCATTTTCATTTGTTGTCGGTTCTACCGTATACGCTTGAATCCTCATAAGTGCGTTTTCTGTGTGGAATCCGGTCAACTTCTAGGTTTTATCATTTCACGTCAAGGGATTAGGGTGGATCCTTTAAAGGTTGAGGCAATCCTTAATCTCCCTCCTCCTTCTACACTTTGCCAGTTACAAAGTTTGTAGGGGAAAGCAAACTTTCTTTGTCGTTTTATTCCAAATTATGCCAAGATAACTCATGGATTTACGTGGCTAATAAAAAAGGGGTCTGAGTTCATATGGGATACCATCGCCAACAATGCTTTTGAATCTTTAAAATTGTCCCTAACGCGTGCTCCTCTTCTCTTTCCCCCCGATTACAGTCGCGATTATTTCCTCTACCTTGCTGCCTCCGATTACACCATTGGTATGGTTCTCATCCAAGAGGATGATGCTAACGACGAACATGTTATCTACTACTTGATTCAAAGTCTAACGCCTACCAAAATAAAGTATTTACATGTCGAAAAACTAGTCTTGGCTACCGTCCAAGCCGTCCAACGCTTCCGACACTATATCCTCTCGCACAAAACTACACTGATTTATAACTACAACCCTATGCAACACATTCTTACACATCAATTGCTAGGGGGAAATTACTCCAAATGGATTGTGATACTCCAAGAGTTTGACTTGGAATTCGAACGTGCCAAGTCCAAGAAGTCCTTAGTGTTTGTTGAGTTGATGTGTGACTTTCCCTATTGTGAAATGGAAAATGTAGCAGCTGATTCATTGCCCGATGAATCCCTTTTCCTCATCATCACTGATGATCTTTGGTATGGTGATATCATCATATATCTCCAAACCCAGACTTTGCGGCCAACTTTGTCTAGTACTGACTGATGTTGAATATGCTATCAAGCCCATCAATATATTATCCTTGGGGATACCATTTATCGTTGGGGAATTGACTCTGTTTTTCGATGCTGTCTCACGTTTGATGAAGCCGAGAAAGCTCTGAATGACTTCCATTCTGGAGCATGTGGTGGTCATATGTTTGGGTACGCTACTGCCCA
This sequence comes from Picea sitchensis, assembly GCA_010110895.2. Classification (NCBI taxonomy): domain Eukaryota; kingdom Viridiplantae; phylum Streptophyta; class Pinopsida; order Pinales; family Pinaceae; genus Picea; species Picea sitchensis. The sequence goes on from SNQJ01S0181314.1 coordinate 8,023, forward strand.
AAAGATCTTATGAGAAAGGTATTTTTGACCTTCTTTATTTAACGACTTCATAATCGTCGTTCAAAAATGCCATGCTTGCCAGACCTACAATAACAAGATACGGTCCCAACCCACTCCTCTTCAACCTGTGGTCTCCATTGGTCCCTTTGTGAAATGGGGCATCAATTTCATGACATGTCACCCTCACTCAGCCGAGGGGCATGGATACATTATTGTAGCTGTCGATTACTTTACGAAATGGGCCGAGGTGATGCCGACATTTGACAACACTGGAAAGACCGCAACATTATTCATTTTTAATCACGTCATAGCTCGTTTTGGTGTTCCCCAGTCTATCATCATTGATCACGGTAGCCACTTTAGAAACTTCATGATGTCCGAACTTACTGAAAAGTTGGGTCTTCACCATGAAAACTCAACGCCCTATTACCCACAAGCTAATGGCCAAGTCGAAGCAATTAACAAAGTTCTCATAACTATGCTCCGATGAATGATAGGGATTCACAAAACAAGTTGGCACACAATGTTTTTTTCATCATTGTGGGCTTACCAGACATCCGTCAAGTCCGCTACTAGGTTTACACCTTTTCGGTTAGTCTATGGTTTGGAAGCCATTCTCCCGATTGAATGCAATATACCCTCTTTAAAACTAGTTGTTGAACTCCTACCAAACACATATGCTGAGGAAGAACGTCTATTGTATCTTATGTGATTAGATGAAACTCGACGCGATGCTACCCTAGTCATAGAAGCTCAGAAAAATCGTGTCAAGGCCCAATACGACAAACATGTCAAGCCTTGCATTTTCTCCGAACGCGATCTCGTTCTCCTCTATGATCAAGATCGAGATATGATAGGAGATGGAAAATTCGAAGCCATGTGGCGAGGTCCTTATATCGTTCGATGAGTTTTGGAAAAAGGAGATTATGAGTTAGTAGATTACAATGGTATCCCTTTGAGTGAACCCAGGAATGGGTTGTACTTGAAGAAGTACTATGCATAAAATCATTTGTGCATGACTACTTGTATTTTTATTGTATCATACTTCTTTTGTGTTACTGTAGCTTGCTTTCATCATTATCTAGTCTCTGCCCTTATGTGACATTGTGTTTGATTTCCAGATTCTGGAGTCTTCGCTACCCTATATTGGCTTCGCTGATGGCGCTAGCCGTAGTACTCAGAACCTTGCTTCCATTGCATGGGCAATTTACACCCCTACAAACGAACTCATCTCCTTACGAGGTGTGTGTCTCGGTCGTGCAACCAACAATATTGCAGAGTATAGCATCGTTATCAAATTGTTGATTAATGTTATCTCACTCGGAATCCGTCATTTGGTTGTGTGACTCGATTCGTAGCTTGTAGTACTACAGTTAAGTAATGACTATACTATTCGAATTCCTACTTTGTTACAGGTGTATTTGCGAATTCGCCTCTTGGAACGTTATTTTGATTATATTGAATATCAACATATTCCTAGATGTCTAAATACATTAACTGATGCATTGGCTAACTATGTATTAGAGAGACATTTGGATCGTTTATACATCAATCACATCAATTTTCACATAACACACGATAATCCGGTAGAAGTCGTATGTATATATAACGATCAAAAGAGTTTTTATAAAAAGTTTTGTCCGAAGACCAAAATGTCAAAATATGAATCTCATAGCTTCTACAAAGTGATGTCACGGATGATGTTCACGGTAACACATGACTGCCCGGGCAACCCTACGGAGAAGTTGGCCAATGGACTTAGACACTCCTACTGTATGACGCTAATAACATCGTGGAACCTCTCCAAGAGGCATGTCTGGAATATCTGTTGTCAAACCCTCTAGGTTTTGTTCTACTGCTTGATAATCCTCGACATCCCATTGTGGCACTGGCACTACCTCTCCTCACCACTGAATAGGAGGAGTACCAGGAGGTCGGTAAGGTCCCACATCTGTGTCATCAAAAAATGAATTTTGTATTTAGTCTTTGGAAGAACATATAAAAAACATTTTCATATGATAAAATTCACAAAAACATTTAAAAAGAAAAAATGTGTACTTCTTACCAAGTTCCCCCCACTGAGCACCCTCAGGCAGGACTAAGTCTGGATCTCCTCGGAAATCCAACCCGGCATAAGCATAATCATCGACCATCAACATCTGTGGTCGCAACCAGTTGAAGAAGGTATCATCATACTTGATAATTGGTCCAGCTACGTGTCGGGCCATGAGCTGACACCATCTCAGCATTTGTGGATCCCTGGGAGCCGATAAATCCCACTCAACCTATAGCCTCAGTAATGGAACCCTCTTGAGAAAAAAGGACACTAACAAAGACCCGTACCCGAATTGCTTCAGGTTGCCTTGTCTGCATTTGGTCAACTTCCTTTTCATGCTACGAAGCACAACATCTGCCCAGTTAAAAACCCGAGGCTTAGTACACTCTATGGCATACTGAAAGTAACTCTGGAGATCCATGTGAGGAGTGGAGCTCCCAACCATACATGCAATGGTGAAAAAAATAGTGCGGAGGGTCAAATCCCACACTCCTTAAATAACTACTTTCCCTTTCTTCCTCTCTGCCTCTGGAACACAGTGTAAGTGGCAGTACTCACTCATGGGTAGCCCACCACCTCTGCTACCAGTTAGGCTCATGTGGTAACCACGTTGTGATAGTCCTAACAAGAAGTAAATGTCCTCAATATCCAAGGACAATGTGTGGACCCCTACATGGAATACTTGCTGATCGGGATCCCACATATGCGCAAGGTACTCTAATAACCGGATTTGGGCCCTCATGCCCATGATACGAAAGTACTTCAGAAGACCACAGTTTCTCAAAGCAGCAATGGTGGGCGGATGATTTTCGGCAATGGCATTATCTTCTTCATGCTCCCTTTCGCGCCATTCCAAAACCATTGTGATGGCCAAATACCTACATAAGAAGCACAAGAAGAAGATTAGTAACTCTATTCACAATTTGGTATCTTTTCATTGAGAAAAGTTTTTAAAAACTTTTATACTTTGTGGTTCTTGCAGGTGCCCTTTAGGCATAGTGAGAGAACCTCACAGGTGCCTTTAGGCTCACCTGTGAGAATGACCCATTCTCGTAGGTCCTGTGTAGTTCATGTGAGAGAATGGCTGAACGCCATGATAACCCCCAAAACAAACTCAAAATGGTGGTTTTTGCCAATGAAAATGAAAAATTAAACCATGAAAAAGTAGAGGACAAAGAGCCTACCTTACTGTCATTGATGGCTCGTCGAATGGATGCTCATAACTCTCGCAATCTCACACTGAATTTCGAGGGTAAAAGATGGGTTTTTGGGCTCAAATAGTGGTAAAGTTGAAATGATATGGTAAAAATAGTTTTTACTTCTCTATATTCACTTTTACCATGTTATTGAATTTTTATAATTATTTATTTATTAAAACCTAATCCCTAATTCCCTTTTGAGTGTAACTTTTGCAGGCGTAATGACTTCAATGTTCATATATAGGTATGCAGACATAGTTTTTCTTCTTCATCGCATGTTTTGATTGTTTTTTATGGTTTTTGTATAAAACCTCGAGCTTGGTCTTTGTCCATTCTCACGCTCGAAAATACATGAGAACGCGATCGACCATAATTTTATCACATTTTTGGGCTCAACAAGGTTATACGAAAAAGGAACTCCCTTGGAGTCCTCTTTAAGCTCTTTTTAGACTCTCTAAACATGAAAAGATATCCGAGCAACCTTTCTATTTTCACGCTCGATAAAGTATTTGAAGAAAGTGTCTCTTGGGCGATAATTTATCTCTTTTTCAGTCTCATCAAACGACTTTACAAAAAAGGAACTGAGAGAGTTCTCTTTTAAGTGTTTTTCTAGACTCTATAATCATGAAAAACCTTCGAGTTTTCTATCTTTGGACTCATTAAACAAACATCGATAGACCCATAATGGGACCGAACCACTCCTTCCTAGGGTTCGTTAAACATACTCCGAAGGACTTATCTGAAGGATAAGCTTATATCAACAAGCATATGTTATCCTCCTCAAGCTTGCATAAAAATAAAGAGGTACTCGCCAGAGATGGTCGGGGGAAATTTGGGAAAGGGATATGTTCTCGTCTTCATATTGATTGGCAGTAAGTGTCACTCTTGAACATGACACCCCCTATTCATTATTTGAAGACGGTTTGGGAAATCCATTTGTCTCTCATTCAATATTTTCTACAGGGTCATACCCTGTGTCGTCTCTGAGTCAATGCTGCCAAATCATTGGTCATGTCGTTCATATGTTCAAGATAAGTTCATCCAAAACCTCTATTGAGTCGGCCATCTGCAGTTGTCCATTCTCTCCGTGTCGGCCTTCCCTGTGTCCAGTCCAACTTACATCATACTCCATTTCACCTTCAAAATTTGTTACTCATTTCGTGTCATTGATGGGTGATACATCAAGTCCCTCCTGTGATGATTTTTGTTCCGTCAACTTTAGCTCATTATCCGGAAACAAGACTTAGAAATTCTTTGGTACCTTGGAACTTGCATGCCTCAATGGCAGTTTTCCTCACTTTCGATAGTGGGTTTACATCATTGACCTCTGATCAGAAGGTTCCGTCGGATGTTCGACCTCAACTCATTCATTCACATTCGAAGGATTGTACTAGAGTACCTTGGGAGTCATTGACATTAATGGTGATTTCCCTCGCACTTGTTAACGGTTTCATCAATGACCGGTAATCAAGTGGTTTCTTCCATGTTTGACTTCAACACATGAAATCACATGGTTAGATTCGTACTTTTGGGAAGCGAGATTGAATACCCTGGATATCATCTCTTTGTCCAGGTTGCGATGGAGTATGTGTAATTTGTGACACATAGATCCACTTTGTATGTCTCGTGGCTATGTCATCTTAATTTGAATTTTCTCGCATAGATCCATAGTGTATTCCTGGTGGCTATGCTATATTTTGACGGCATGGATCCATAGTGTATGATTGGTGGCCATGACCTATGTCTATAATTTCATTCGTCTATGATTTGAGTATGGGAATGCCTACCTCAGAATTAATATATTTGATATTCTGTAGATGCTTGGTTGTTCGCAGGTTTCCGATTAGGTGTCCTCCTGGTTTCCGACACACACATGCAGTTTATAAAGTCTTTCGGCTGTCATGGGTTTCGGCCTCATACTTTGGGGGGCATTCTGTTACCCATGATTTTGGTCAATCTTGATGGTGTATTGATGATGGTGTACTCAGGTTCCTCATAAGAACTTTCTCCTGAGAAAAGTAACATTCATCTCTTCCCAAAAAACTTACTTTTGAAGCGAGTTCGTAGGTTGCTAATATCCTAGGGTGTGACATGACCCATTCTCGTAGGCTGCCTTCAACCAGGGTGCGAACTTCTTGCACTATGCTACATAGCTAGGGTGCGAACTTGTTCTAAAGATTGAAAAAATATGAATTCTTGATGGTTCTAGAAGGGAATCTTCTAGAAGAATGGGTTGGCATTCGAATGGTTATCCTTGTACTGGTTTCCTTAATATTGTGGGATCATTCTTATCCAAGTAACCATATCATTCTCTCCTATATATTGATGGAATTCTCATGGAAAAGGTTAAGCAAGATTCATTGGAGAATTGGTGAAAGAATTGTGTGAAGGACTTAACTTGAACAGGAGCTTAGAGACTCTAGCAAGTCTATCAAGATGATTATATCTTCTTCATACAAGGATCGAGCAAGTGTATGTGTTGGAGCCAAGAGCCACCGAAAGGAAGCCTGCAACATCAAGGCGATCAGGTTGTATCTTCTAATTTCGATTAATATGATATAGTGGCATGTCCCTTTCCCATAAAGTCATTCTCACTTTATTGTGTAATTCCTTGATCATACACATAAGTTGACAGTTGAATATATTTTGCTATATTCACTTTGGTTGGTTTGTGTTGTCTTGGTCTTGAACTCACGAGAGCACTGGAGTGAAGTGGGAGCAACAAAGACCCTAGGAAGCGATACAAAGGTATGTTACTTGTTCCTTCCTACTAGCTAATTCAATGGTCATAAATTAGGGAAAGAGTCATTTCTTGTTCTGTTTTGTTCTAGATTAAGGTGGATCTAGGGAGATCTATTAGTGTCTTCACCTACTGATTAGTCCGATAACACCTTTTCTTCCAACTTCAATCACCTCTCTCTCCTAGAGAGAGTGTTGTACAAACTGGCTAACAAGCCACATGCAGTCCATCACTGCATGGTCATAATAGCCAACAGATAAACAAACACGGGCTTTCCAACAAGCTCAACAATGACAGGATGGTCTCACGGTTATGGCCTTGGGAAAAATATTCTACACACAGGCTCAATCGGTTCAAACAGAGGATGTCTCCATTTTCCAGAAAAAAACACAGGCTATCTCCGAAATCACAAGCTATCCCCCCTGGTTTCAAAATTGCATGAGGTATCTTGCAGAGGTTGGACCGGTTCACACACAGGAAGTCCAGGGTTGAATGTTGGAGGAACCCCCACCATGGCTCATCTCAACTATTTTATTTGCATGGTCTCAGGTTGAAAATTGTCACCCATGAAACTGCATGCATTCCTTCAGCATGCGTTCCTTCCATTTGGAAGTTGCTTGTCTTTCCAAAAAGAACTTAGGAGAAAGAATAATATTCACATGTCTTTTGGAATAAGTTTTTAATATTATTCCCCAAGGACTTAAGCCCCTAAGCTTAGCCCCCTAGGCTCAACACTTAGCCCCTCTTCCCACCTTCCAGCCCCCTATTCCCTTGCCCACTTTGTTGAAGCTTAGTCCCCCATCACTTATTCATCATGGTAGGTCTACACGCGGTGGTGTTTATATTTTTATTAATAATGTGCATAGATACATGTACAAAATCAGGCTCTTTGCCTTCAACACTTAGGCTCTCTGGCCTAACAATCACATAATCCCACCAACCTATAAAAAGAACATATTTACAATTCTTTTCACAAGTATGATTTACAACAGGGCTCGGCCTTGGGGACATTATAGTTTATTTGGTTGAGGGCCCATGCAATATGGGAGAATCCCAACAAGAACCTGCGGTAGAAATTGGCAAGGCCCAAGAAGATCTGAATCTCATTGAGTGTTGTTGGGGTTGGCCAGTCACGGATGACTTGGATCTTGGTTGGATCCACGTGTACGACATGCTGATAAATGATGTAGCCTAGGTAATGGACCTGGTCCATGTAGAAGGAGCATTTTTCCAAGTTGATTTATAGCTTTTGCTGCCGTAGGATGTGAAGAACTTGTTGAATATGATGCAAGTGTTTGGCCCAAGTCTTGCAGATACACCACTACAAAAGTATTAGTGAATGGTCACAGGATATTGTCCATCATCCTCATGAAAGTGGTTGGGGCATTTTTCAAACTAAAGGGAAAGACCAACCATTCAAAAAGGCCTTCCTTTGACTTGAAGGCGGTATTCCATACATCTGTCTTTTCTATCGGGACCTCGTGGTAGCCAGACTTCAGATCAATCTTACTGAAGTATTTGGCCCCGGTGAGTTGATCAAGGAGGTCGTTGATTCGAGGAATCAGGTATCAGTTTCTGACTATGATTTTATTCAGAGCCCAGTAATCAATACAGAGTTTCCATGTTCCATATTTCTTTTGTACCATCATGATTAGGCTCTAGCAAGGTGATGAGTTAGGGAGGATGTGCCCCTTGTGGAGAAGTTCTTCGATCTATCACTTTATCTCCTCATTCTCTAACAAAGAGTGACGATAGACTGGCCCATTAGGCAACGATGCACCAGGGGTCAGATCGATGGGGTGCTTGACCTGGCAGTGCAGAGGTACCCCTATAGGTGAGGAGAAGATATATGAGTATTCCTCCATGACCTTATCTACTTAATTCTACTATGTGGAGAGGTCGGCCACAGAGACCTTGGATGTGGCTGTGATATTTCTCTTATTCTGAGAGTGAATCATGAAGAAGAAAAACTTCCTCTTATGAGAGATGACCTTCCTGCATTACTTAGCAGAAATCAAGGAAATAGCACTAGGTGGGACTGCCTCAGGTATCCTGTACAATTTCCCCTTCAAAGTAATAATAACACTACGAGGCCTAGACTCATATAAAACATGATTTTTCCATAAATAAGGTTGGACCAAAAGAACATCAGAAACCTCGAGAGGAGAAACATCACACAATGCCTCATCTTTGAAGGGCTTGATGTTGTACAACAGTCGACACTGTTGGCTGACACATAGATCGCTTCCCTGGTGGAGCCATCTAATGGTGTAGGGTTGTGGGTGTGGCGTTGTTGGTAGGGCTAGCCAATTGATGACCTTTTTTGAGATGAGGTTCTTCTGGCTACCTCTATCAACAATGAAGTGAAGTGGGGTGCCTTTTACCCACATCTGTGAATGGAAGAGGCCCTCTCCTTCTTCTGGCTCATTTGGTTCACCAGGCTAGAGCTTGGTGGTAGAAATGGTGGCATTGGGTTCCATGTCAATGATCTGTCTTCCCCTTTTTGGTTCTTTCTTAGAGTCAGAATCTGCATCTGATTCAGAGGCTTTAACTTAAGGGCTCTTATGGAAGTCACACCACTTCCCGATATCTTTTATTGCCTTTCTTGTGTCCTTATTTAGTTGCGGCTTGGATTGGTAGTCCTGATACTATCCATATTTTCTCTGTCATTTGTTCTGTGGGTTGGGGCCACCCTTTCCTAGCTTTTTTTGTGAGGGGTTCCCATGCCCAAATTGTCGCGTCTTTTGTTTGAGCTTCTGCTCAATTTTGACGACATATCTGTAGGCCGCACCCAAGGATGAGATGTCTAGAAATTATATTTCGATCTAGATGTATCTGTGTAGAAAATCATCATACTTGAGCACTAGATGTCACTCTGAATCTTTGATACCCAGCTTGGTGCATAAGGTATAGAAGATATTTGTGAAATCTGGCACTGCTTGGTCTCTTTCTTGCCGCAATGTGGTCCATTTGGTATACAGGTCGTCATAACTTCCAACAGGGTAGTATTGTTACTTAATAGCATCCCTGAAGGATTCCCAGGTGGTCATGAGTAAAAATAATAAGGTTTCCTCTGTTTCCTTTTGCTCATAGAAAGTTTCCCACTAATATTTGACATGGGGAACGACTTTGAGGAGCACAAAAGTAATCTTTTCTCTATTCAAAAAGTTATGGACAAAAAAATACCCTTCTAGTAGATTCAACCACTTTTCTATAGCATTTTTGTCTATCTGACCTTCAAATATCGGAATGTCAAAGTTTATTTGTACCTTGAAGGGGGCGACGCCTCCATTCGAAGAAGATGCATCGCCTGTTGGTAGTCGCTGAAGGATTTGCGTGAAACTATCCATCATCTCGTTCCTCTATTCCATGAGGGATTCCTCAATCAATAGTTCGAGAGGAACTCCTGTCCCATAATATTTTTTTTCTCCTACCATGAGAGGTCGCTTGGGCATGCAAGATCTTCTATCCTCAAGATAAATAAGCTCGAGACCCAACTCTTTGTACTTCGACCTCGTTGGGGACATGCATTAGGACGACAAGGAAAAGACCGATCTGATACCATTGATCCAGATTTTATGAGTAGAATGAAATGAATAAAGATTATTAATAGGTTCTTAATAAAAAATAACAGAGATACAGTAAAACTGATTTTCTATTCAATAACGAAATAAGCTAAAACTGTAAAATGCAGCGAAAACAAGCTTACTGGAATGGTGGTATCTTATCTCTGAGAAGAGATGTGACGGTTGCGTGCATTTGCAAGAAGAAGATTACAATGAGGATCTGAAGGAATTTTTACAATAAACGCTAGACATCCAAAAACCTAACCCTAGGAGATGAAGCACCAAAAGTCATGTGGGCCCTGTTTGGGTAAGTTAGTACATCAACTTCCCAGGGTTGTAACTTTTGGATATGATCTCCGTTTTAGGCGTGTGATAGCCTGTTGGAAAGGTATTGTTGTGGATATTTATTTTGGGGGCTCAATCATTCCTTGATATATTATTGAGGATATTGATCCCGAAAAACTTTCATTTAGGCCCTCAAAATGGCCCCGGAAGTTAAAACTGCTAAAAATAGTAAATTGCCAAAATTGTCAGAAAATTGTTTTGAGCCAGTTGGAAATGGTGGGTGGCCACCGATATCCATCTAGATCACCACATGATATGGACAAGTCACATGCATCATAAGTATCATGCATAGAGTTAAATATCATTTAAATCTCAAATTTGTTGTATTTATGTTGTTGAATTTCACTAATTTGTACTAATAGTTCAATATTATTAATATGTATGCAAGTTGTTGATATTTTTGTGCACCTTCCCACAACATTTTGGTTACTCTACTCGAGGCCAAGGGTTCTTCAATCGCTTGTGTTGGATTACTGAGAGGGGGGGTGAATCAGTAATAGAGAAATTTAATCCTTTTTAACCATAAAATGCAAGTGTTATATCATCGTAGAATTATCATCCAATAGTTGTAGAGTAAATAAACAATGAACAAATGAGTAATCATACACATACACAATACACCAGTTTTTTTACGTGGAAACCCAAAGCGAGAGAAAACCATGAAATGAAATTTCTTGTATGTCTTTAAGATTTAAATTAATTGGAAGCACCAACTTCCTTTGTTTTCTAGCTGCAACTAGAAGGAGGCTCCAACCCCCTAGTTTCTCAGGCTACAACCTTAGGGAAGATCCAGCTCCCCAATTTAGTAGCTACAACCAGAAGGAGGATACAACCCCATATGTTCTCTGGATACAACTGAAAGATCACTACAACCACCTATCCTTGCCATGTCCAACCGCCCTGACCTAGAAGTAGAATGATGGAACTTTTCTCACACTATCACTGTGAGATATACTGTTGTAAATCTGTACCAATCAACCTGCACAAAACAACCTGTACCAAACAACCTATAATGAACCATGCACCAACCTATACCTCAACCTGTACCATCAACGAGTGCATACACCATGCACCAAATATGTACAAATCATGCATCAAATACACATAAATTATGACTCATCAAGATGTACCAACATCATCAACTATACACCTCATGTATGTTCCAACTCATCAACTACTTGTCTCAACCATGTGCCCAACATGTAACTGAACCAAAAGAGCTCATAAATTTCATCGTCCAAATCTGATTTGTAACTCTGTAATAGATATTGTGTATATGATCACATACCCGTAAACCTTCCTTAACTTTAACAACCATAGACTAGCATTTTCATCAAACTTTACTTTAGTCTCACATGASTAATTTTGGATTAGTCAACAACCCTAACCAGAAATAATCATAACTATGTAYYTGTAATGAATAAATATATGAAAATAGTACACAATGTTCTTCAATGTCTTTTATGCAATTCCTATGGGTTTCACTGCTTGCAACCTCTCAGAAAAGKAGTTATAGAAAAAATCACATACCTTGTTCAATTATGTCTTATTCTAGAGAGAAAACTTGTAGAGCGTGCCCCACACGATATATTTGTTGTATGGATCTAAAAATGGTACAATGAATAMCACATAATCTACTYTAACGAATACATTTGGTCTTACTGAATYTGAATTTTTTATGAATAAGTTGTGACGTTTTTACCCAAAACACTTGTTTTAGACTAGTTTCAGGACTAGCCACAAACCCTATTTTCCATAGAGTGTAACTCCAAAAATAMAATGAMTTACACGATGAAATTTTTATCATAKCTACTTGGATATGTTTTCTCAATGGACTCCATATTTCGCAGTCTAAATCATTCTAAAAAAAACTTTATTTCGAAAATGGWGTGATGAGATATAAATAACATACCTTAGAAAGCATCATCAAAAGAATTTATCCTCCCTTGAATTTTGGCCTTCCTTACTTCACCTTCCCTATGAAATTCGCCTTAGATATCCTTTGGTTACCTCATTCACTTGTAGATATTCAATATTCTCAAGTCTAATTAAAATGAGAGACCCTTTCCTCTTATTTATAATTTTATGTAGCTTCCTCAATGGGTTACCTTCTAACCATCTTAAACCACTTTCCTTATTTTATGGCTAACCCACTTTTAACCACTTGTCCACTTAGTAATTTCTCCATTAAATTTATTATTTAATAATTTCTTTCTTATCCACTTTGAATTATAGTACACTCATCACCTCACTTTATTATTTAAATAATTTCTTCTTTGCAACCAACTTGACTACTTTCACTTTTTGGGGCTTCTAAATGACCCATGAGGGTTCTCCAACTTCACATGGCCATAAATCTCTAACCATGAGGTGTTATGTGACATTCCACATACCGATGGAAATGGCATGACATGTACTATCCATATAGAATAGTCTTATTTAAATAATTTCTTCTTTGCAACCACTTTGACTACTTTTACCTTTTGGGGCTTCTAGATGACTCATGAGGGTTATCCAACTTAACATGGCCATAACTCTCTAACTGTGAGGAGTTTTGTGACGTTCCACATACCACTGGAAATGGAATGACATGTAATATCCATATAGAATAGTATTACCTTCACATATATTAAAACTCATACCATTATACATCAAATAAACTTGGTTCCATTACCCAAACCTTTGTGCTACCATAAGTTTCTACCAGACTTTCTTCAAGGGTTGACATCAATGAAAATCAACCCAAATAATAAACAATCTCCCCCTTTGGAATCGATGGAAACACTCTGATGCAATACTGAAGTCATATCACTCATGCTTCGCCTATTACCATCACTCCCCTAGAACCATGCCTTCGTTTTATTTCTCCAATAATTTACCTTTGCATATGATAAATCTCTCCCCCTTTGTCATCAATGGCAAAGGTATCTTTCCATCCAAGGCTGCTCCACCTGAATGAACTCTTCTTGAAAATGATCTCCCAACCTAAAATTTCCTCTTTATGGTGCTTCCTCATGTAAATATAAGGCATATAAGATAATAATTCAAAATGATTCATTTTGGAGTAGATATTACTCCGAGTCTCTAGCGAAGATAATCAAAGGCTTCCCGTGGAAGCGATTTTGTAAAGATGTCTGCCACTTGTTATTTTGTGCCCACATAATCAACTCTGGTGTTCTTCTCTGAAACCTGTTCCAATAGAATGTGATACTTGATTGGAATGTTATTCATCTTGGAGTGCATCACCAGTTTCTTTGAGATACTGATGGTGCTTGTATTATCAAAATAGATTGGAATGGGCTCATCATACTCAACTTGTATATCTATCAGAGTTTGTTTAATCCATAGAACCTGTGTACAACATCATATTGTTGCAATATACTCTCCTTAGGTTGTAGATAAAGATATCGATGATTGTTTCTTGCTTAGACAAGATACTAAACACTCACCCAAGTAGAACGTTGCTCCACTGGTGCTTCATCGATCATTAATGAAACCTACCCAATCTGCATCTGTGTAGGCAATAAGTGATAGATCATTTCCTTTTGGATACCATAATACAAACTCTTATTTTCCTTTGAGATATCTGAAAATCCTCTTCATTGCTAATACATGTGATTCCTTTGGTGCTACTTGAAATCATGCCACCTATGCAATTTCCTTCATTACATTTGGTATGGATGATATCACATATAGTAAGCTACCGATCATTGACCTATATTGCCTCTGGTCTGTAGAATTTTAATTATCATATTTTCTCAACTTTCAATTGGTTTGCATAGGAGTGGTAACTAGTTTACAATCTTCCATTTCAAACCTCTTTAGCATTTCTTTGATGTATCTGAAGACCCAGAAAAAAGGATAGTTCTCCAAGTAATGACATTTCAAATTCATTTTACATATCCTTTGCAAATTTATGTCTTAACCTGTCATCATTACTTCCAAAAATAATATCATCAACATCAACTTCAATTAATAAAATAATATATTGAGATACCTTGATGTAGAGGTTGTTGCCTGCACTTCCTTTTCTGAACCCTGCCTATTGTAGATATTTATCTAGTCTAGAGTACCATGCTCTAGGAGCCTGTTTTAGACCATACAAGGTCGTCCTCAATTTGCACATATAATCTGTGTTCTTTGAAAACTCAAATCCTTCTATTTGTTCGATGTAGACTTCTTATTCAAGTTCCCCATTTAGAAAAGTTGATTTCATGTCCATATGATACACTTTAATATTCTTGGAGCATGCATAAGCTAAAAGAAATCAGATTGCTTCCATTCTGGTAACTGGGGAAAATGTCTCTTCAAAGTCAATTCCTTCAACCTGTGCATATCCTTTACATACCAATCTATATTTGTTCCTTGTAACATGTCCATATTCATTCAATTTATTTATGAAAACCCACTTTGTTCCAATCACATTCTTATTCTTTGGTCTTGGAATCAATTCCCAAGTGTCATTCTTCTCTATTTGATCCAATTCTTCATCCATGGCCTTATTCCATAGTTCATCCTTGCTGGCCTCTTCAAAATTGTTTGGTTTAATCGTAGATAAGAGTTCTAGGTGCATTTGTTCTGGTGAACGAATTCTTCTTCTAGTTTCAACTCCTACATCCTTGCTTCCAATAATCTGATCTGAAGGATGATTCTCTTGTACTCATTTTCTAGGTGTATTTGGATGCACTTGTTGAACTTGCTCTTCTACTTATGTTTGATCTTCTTCATATTCCTCTTCTACTTCGTCTTCATCTTTTGCTTCTTCGTTGTAAATTTGTTCAACTAATTCATTTTCTTCTTCCTTTGATTCTCGTCCACCCGTTTCATCAATTGTTACATTGATGCTTTCCACAAATTTGTTCAATCTCAGATTGTAACACTTGTATTCATTCCTTTTACTTGAGTAACCAAAAATTACTCCTTTGTCCACATGAGAGTCAAACTTTCCCATTTTTCCATCTTCTCTTTTGATGTAGCATTTTCTTCCGAATACTCTGAAGTGATTCACATTTGTTGGTCTTCATTTCCATAGCTTATAGGGAGTTTTGTCATTTTTGTTTCTGAGCATTACTCTGTTTTAAATGTGAATTGTTGTATGCACTGCATGTGTCCAAAAAATGTCTTTCAATTTTGAATCCATTAGCATTGTTCGAGCCATTGCCCGTGTAATTAAAATCCATAGTGTTCCTTTGTCTCTGAACCACTCTCTGAACCAATCTATGAATCCATGCTCTCATCCATTGTCATATATCTATGCAAACCTACTAACAATTCTTACAAATCCATCTCTGTCCATACTATCCAAGAATCTACTGCACAACTATCCAAAATGTTGACCTATTTATTACTATACTATCATGAAGTCTTCACTACTACAACTATCAAATTACACTTCTGTTGACTGAATTTTGTGGATTTGTCTACTCAAACTCTACAAGATTCTCGAAGGATGGTTCTTTGGTATGTCACAACTATCCCATAGACTCCCCCTGTATAATATTCATGTTACCTAGGGATCTCTAAGACAGATGGATCAGAACAATTCTTTCTCTAATGTGTATTCATCATCATCATAATTGGTAGATTCATCATCTCTCTAATATTTTAATTCTTTCTTTCTGTCCATGGATTCATATTTCACTACAATGATTGAAAGTACAATCTCTTGAACTTGTTCCTTATTTACCTATCATTTTCTTTCAATTATTTTCCAAACCTTTTTGTATCTGACATCTTTCATTTTCTCTGTAGAATTTTCTTCATCTCGTTTTATTTCCAATATTGCAATCTCTGGGATCTGGTCTTTGTTCACCAGTTCTTCATGTTTTCTTATCCATAGTTTCTTATATCTGATATAAATGTTCTCTTTCATGGAAGTATCGATCATTATTCTACAATCACTATATATGTGTCCATAGTTATGATATTTGTAACATTCAATGTTACGTCAGGCCGCATAGGCATTTCTTGCTTGAACATTTTTATAATCCCTGCAATATGCAAACTTATGTCCAAAATTAGTACAATAAAAACAATGACCATAAAAGAAATTTGCATACCTAGGAGTGAATGATCTTCTTTGTGGTGTAGTCCTTTTTAATTTATGTCTTGACTAATCATGATCATGATTGAATCTTCTTTGTGGCTTGAACATGGATGATCTTCTTGAAGATTTATCTTTAATAGTTTTCTTAGATTCTAGTTGACCATGATTCCTTCCTTTGAGTACTTCTGTATAACTCTTTCTATTTTCTTCATTCTTCTTTTCTAGCAACCTAGAGTCCTTCTCTTCATTCTTCTTTTCTAGCAACCTAGATTCCTTCTCTTCATTCTTCTTTTCTAGCAACCTAGAGTCCTTCTCTTCATTCTTCTTTTCTAGCAACCTAGAGTCCTTCTCTTCATTCTCCATAACTGATGTGGATGTTTCTATCTTTTCAATGTTCTTGTTGAGCTTGATGATTTCACTTCTCATTGTGAAAACTTCTTCTTAAAGATTCTCAGCCTCTTCTTCTTTATTCATTATCTGAGAATTCATGACTTCTTCTGTTCTTTTCACTTCTTCAAGATGGATTTTTAATTTGATTATTTATTCTTTAAGTCATTTCTCTTCTTGACCAAACTCTACCTCAAGCTTGTTTAGATCATTAGTTATTTCGTTAAGATGACCTGTTAATATATTTTCTCTCATTTATGCTTCTTCCTTCTATGGTGCTATGTTGGCTTCCAAATAATACTTTTGATATTTAATATTTTCTTCAATATTTCTAGCTTTTTCTAGCCGAGTTCTTAATTTATTAACAACCTGTTGGGATTCTTAAAAAATGTGAGCACTTTCCTTTTGTTTCATCAATTATTCCTTGAGTGACTTGTTTTCTTCTCTTTCTTTTCTTAGCTCATCTAAAGAACTAATCAATTCTTCTTCATAATTGTCTTTTTTTTCAATTAATGTTTCTATCTCATTTCTTTCATGGCATTCTATTTCAAGATGTCTGCATTTTTGACAATTAAAGAAAAACAACATACCTCTGTTGATTATGTACTCTTCATCTTCTGAATCTGTTTGACATGGTGAACATCTTTCTTCTTGATTTGTACCTACTCTTCTTTGGAATTTTTTGAATCTACTATGGGTGAAGAATATATATCATGTAACTTATCCCAAATTTCTTTGGCTAATGAAAATTTACCAACCTTTTCTCTTATCGAATTACGTAATCCTTCCAAGATGAAATCCATTGTTATTTTGTTATTCTTCTTCAATTCCTTCTTGGCTGCAATATTCTCCCTTTTTGAACTATCATATCCTATAACGATTGATAGACAAATATAATACCCCTGTGCCTATAAAATTACTTTTATCCTTCCACTCAATAGCTCATACTTTAAACCATTCCGACCATTAAAAAATGGTGCTCCATTCTCAGAATAATCCACAATCTCCTTCTAGTGGTTAAATTGTTTCCTGAAGGAACCTTCTCTAATACCATTTGTTGGACTACTAAGAGGGGGGGTGAATCAGTAATGGAGAAATTTAATCCTTTTTAACCATAAAATGAAAGGGTTATATCAATGTAGCATTTGTAAGTGTGTTGAACCTACACAGAATAGATCTAGCTAAAAAATGATACACAAATTTGCAGAGAGAATTGGAAAAAGAAGAAGAAGGAGAGAAAGAATAGAAAGAATTCTCATTAACCGTTATGAATAATGAATAATTTACACATGATATACTCTGTTTAACTCAATGAGTTTGACTTGAGGTGAACCAAGTCATCATAGTGGTGGTCTAGAGTGATTTGGACACACACCAGTAGTTACGGGAGTGAACTGCCACCTATTCTAGTCTCTTAGGTAATTACGGGAGTGAACTGCCACCTAGTTGAGTTAACTAGTCAACTAGTCTTCAATTAACTGACTGAACAAAAATTAGTGAGGAGTTAACTCAAGGAATCAAGGATAATGCGCCACTCTGGTGATGATGCCAAGGCAAGGTCGAATTAGCATGGTGATGATCCCAATGCAACATCTAAACTCAACTCAACTAGTCAAACTGAAGTGTGAACTGAAAGAGAATATTCTCCAGGTGGAATATTCTCTCCTAAAATATA